>JACTOM010000911.1:104349-266527 GCA_015832385.1 Elymnias hypermnestra
AGTGAATGCGAAAGTTGGAAGGGGAAGACCGAGGCGAACGTTCCTGGACCAAATCCAGGACATTTTAAATAACGGCCAGGTCAAGAGTACTCTAAACCGACGAACTTGTATGAAAGGTTTAATGAGATTGAAAGAA
This sequence comes from Elymnias hypermnestra, assembly GCA_015832385.1. Taxonomy (NCBI): domain Eukaryota; kingdom Metazoa; phylum Arthropoda; class Insecta; order Lepidoptera; family Nymphalidae; genus Elymnias; species Elymnias hypermnestra. The sequence goes on from JACTOM010000911.1 coordinate 104,486, forward strand.
GCGAAGGAGATATGCAAGGATCGTGGCAAGTGGAAGGATGTTGTCTCTGCCTACCCCTATGGGAATGAGGCGTGATGCTATGAATGAATGAATGAATAGTTGAATTAAAATGGATGCAAATACTTGGTATGTACCACAGAGTATATTATTTTAATATATAAAAATGTAATCGATAAAAAAAATAGAGATTTATGAAGATAATTGGCAAAACAATCTGTTAATAGTTCGGCTTTAAAAGGTTAGAACTTATATAGATAGATATGTAATAGATGTAGTTGAATTTAAATGGATGATTAGAGTTGTTCTGTACCACAGAGTATATTACTAATATTTAAATGTATTCCTTAAAAAGTAGTGGGGTTATCTATGGAGTTAAAGTGCAGGAGAATCTTAAAATTAAAAGATTCTAAAAGACTAGAACTTTTATAAATAGATAAATTAAGATAAAAGACAATAATTGGTTTGCTTTCATAAATGAAATTGAATATACACTAAAACAAAGATTTAGAACTAGTATTTATTAGTACATTTAGTTTTTTTTACCTTTAGTTGGAAGTTCTTGTTTAAACGGCGACTGTGTTGTTATTTTGGGGAGTGGGGAGTTTTAAATGGAGGAATAATGGATGGTATATAACGAGAGCTCTTTTTAGTTAAGAGATAAATAATGTGTTAGATATAATTTATAAGAATCGGTTAATAGTATTACTTCCTAAATTAATTGAGTCTCCATATAATATTTTTGTACAAAATTAGTATAAAGTTGAATGTTATGAAAATCTCGTTTACACGCACACACACACGAATATTTTTAAAAGGTAATTATAAATTTATTATGTTATTGTCTTGAAATGTTTCAAGGATTACGCTCGCTACAGTTTTAATTCTGATGAAACATAAAGATATGTGAAACTAGAACGTTGAAATTAACATACACAGTTGGCCCACAGCTGGGCATAAACCAGGCAGCAATGCCCAGTATTAACTTAGATGAGGAACCTTATTTTTATTTTATTTATTTAACCTTTTCTTGGAATAGTTTCTGGGAGAAGTTTAGGATATCGCACTGAGTTTTTTGTGGGTTCATCTATCAGATAATTATATTTATTATATCTGGGAAACGAGCTGTGTATGTATTTTAAACTCAAAAGACGAAACACAAACCAATGAAGTTTCCAATAAAATTAACAAACAGAAAGCCGAAGTATAATGAACGAGAAAAAAGAGAATAAGGTTATTAAAACCTATTTTGGTATTCTCACAGTCCTTCTAATGTAAATATATAAAAATATTGACTTCCTTTATCTTTTAACTTAGATAAATTGTTTATAAAAACCAGGGCAATGTCAGTTCCTACTAAATCACATTATATATATAGGTCAATGCGTCGAGCTATTTGCATTCTTGGTAAAAGGAAAACGGCGAGTCATTTCTTAATAAAAAATGATTTAGTTTTGCTACATTTTCGATGCTATTTAAGTAATTCCTTTCCTTATTATATCGTAACAAAGAAAATTCTAGAAAAAATAGTTAAAAGCTTGTGAAACAGACTGTGAAATAACGGTTTCGCGGAAGTGTACCTTTTAACAACCCCTCTCCCCTCTGTTTTATGCTAGGGTTGTTACTTACAATACAGTAGTTAATCTTTTTAAATGAGAAACGTATAGTTATTTTAATTATATCTACATACATACATACATACATAACATCACGCCTCATTCCCATAGGGGTAGGCAGAGACAACATCCTTCCACTTGCCACGATCCTTGCATATCTCCTTCGCTTCTTTCATTCTCATTAAACCTTTCATACAAGTTCGTCGGTTTAGAGTACTCTTGACCTGGCCGTTATTTAAAATGTCCTGGATTTGGTCCAGGAACGTTCGCCTTGGTCTTCCCCTTCCAACTTTCGCATTCACTCTTGACTCATAAATCCTTTTTGTCAGTCTCCTTTCATTCATTCTCTCTACATGCCCAAACCATCTAAGCATACCTTTCTCAATTTTAGTCACTACGTCTTCTTTTATACCACAACGTTCTCTTATCACACTATTTCTTACTCTGTCACTCAGTTTTAATCCACTCATGCTTCTCAACGCTCTCATCTCTACCGTATCTACATTAATACTACAATTTGACATTCTAAGTTAGTTATTTTAAGTTTGAAGTAAGGAAAAATTTAACTACGATTGATGAAGTTTCATCAACAGTTGTTAGGTAGTTACCTAACAACTGTTACTCTCGTTTTTAATGTTGTTTGTCACCAAAAGTACAAAGATTTTAATCGATAATAAAAAATAAGCATTTAGAGATCCTTGTTTGATAAAAAATATATTATTTTAGATAATATTTTTATATAAATATACCTTAATAATAGCTAGCAATCAATGCGATTGTTCTAAGAACAACCTATGTGTTTAAACACTGGGTTATGAGTATTTTTAAATGAAAACTTGTTTAATTCCCATATGAATATGTATTTAGTGGATATTGAATGACACTGAGCCATCACGCTCGGTTGTGTAACGCTCGCAAGAATAAAATTGGCTCAGGAGAATTATAGTCAATGCGTCACTTCATTTAATTGATTATTTACTGACGATATATTATACACAAATAGATGTTACCCGCGTAGTTCCTGATTCCGTTATCCCGTTATTAGTGCAAGTTTACGTCGCGAAAGGACCACCATATGTATGTCAAATCAAATGGTGAATGTTAAAAGAACCCTTTCAGTAAGTTTCGCTTATATATCCGGATCCCTTAGGAATTTGAGGAAATACGTTCTTAGTGAGAGACTACGTTGCAAGAGGATAATATATGCCAAATTTCAAATCAATCCGGTGGATATTATTGGAAATTTCGCAGTAAGTGGTCGTGTTTTGCTAGTAAATCCCGATACCGTGGATACATTGGGAAAGTCGTTCTTAGTGAGCGTCTACCTTGTTTAATGATAGCGTATGTCCTTTCTCAGGCTCTAGACTATCTGTGTACCAAATTTAATTTAAATCGGTTCAGTAGTTATGTCGTAAAAGCGCAATAGACGGAGGTACTCTGGCAATTATAATATTAGAACGAAAAATAGTTGTATTTCGTGTTATGTAACTTCAATATGAAATTTCACTTTTCTCGTGTATTTTTAATTTTTTTTTTCCCCCATCTAAGTTTTATTTACTCGTAAGGTCAAATACTATAAGCATTATTAATGGTTGAACACCCATTATTGTAGCCGGAACATAGTAAACGATTTATGTAATTGAAGTAATAAATTACATGATGCCACATCAATTACAATGATTGCGACGTATAATCTTATGTCACTTGTTTGGATTATATAAAAAAATAGTTTTTGATCATCTGTTGCAAGTATTTTGCTGTTAATTTTAAAAAAATATATTAAATTCATGAAATCTGTATACACAGGAGTACCAATTTGTTATTATTTCTCCAATCTCATTTCGTCGGATAAAATGTTTTATTTTCTAAGGTACTGTGGGGTTTTAGTGGGTTTCACGGGGTTGCGCTGGGTTGAAGGGGGTTTTAATGGCTTCCGTCGTTAAGTTACATGTATTTCTTTTATAAATTCAGAACAGCCTCTCGTAGTTTTATTACGTCGAATAAAATGTTTTATTTTCTAAGTGGATTCCATAAGGTTTTAGTGGGTTACGAGAGATTTCACTGGGTTTGAGTGGGTTCCATCGTCGAGTTACAGATATTTCTTTTATAAATTTAGAACAGACTCTCCTATTTGCATTACGCCGAATATTTTTCTATTTTCTAAGAGTTTTAGGGAGTTTCGAGGGTTTAAACAGTTTTATTGGGTTCTGTTGTTGAGTCACAGATAAAATCAGAACTAATTGTATTTCGATTACGTTGAATAAAATGTTTTCTTTCTTCTTAGAAAGGCTATACGGCGTATTTGTGATTTTCAAGGGGTTGCGCTGGATTGAAGTGGGTTTTAATGAGTTCCGACGTTGTGTCACAGATATTTCTTTTATAAATTCAGAACAGCCTCTCGTATTTGCATTACGGCGAATATTTTTTTATTTTCTAAGAGGATTCCACGGAGTTTTAGTGGGTTTCGAGGGTTTAAACAGTTTTATTGGGTTCTGTTGTAGAGTCACAGATAAACTCAGAACCTATCTTATTTCTATTACGTTGAATAAAAGGTGTTCTTTCTAAGAAGGGGCTATACAGGGTTTTAGTGATTTTGAAGGGTTTGCACTGGGTCGAAGTGGGTTTTAATGGGGTCCGTCGTCTTGTCACATATCTTTAAAAAAATCAGAACAGCCTCTCTAAGTTTCCACATGGTTTTAGTGGGTTACGAGAGGTTATACTGGGTTTGAGTGGGTTCCGTTGTTGAGTCACATTCGTTTTATAGATTTAGAACAGATTGTCGTACTTGTATTACGATGGATATTTTTAATTACTTAGTAAGAGGGTTCTACGGGGTTACACTGGGTTTTAATACGTGGCCGTGTTACAGATATTTCTTTTATAAATTCATACAATATTCATTTCATAACATTTTAAATGGATATAAAAAACGTTTTATACATAGTAGCTAATATTGATGTGCGTCAGTTTGTGTCATCAATGAGATGAGATCACAGACAAACACAAAACTGTCAAGAATAAATGAAGTACGTGGAACTTGTAGTCATTATAATCAGTCGGAATTAAATAACGAGTACTAGCAAACTTAGGTAAGTTTGGCTCAAAGTGATGTTATTAATAACCCCCAGACTGTTTTTGTACGTTTATCAAATAAATTCGCTTTAAAGGATTCACAGAGTACCTGCTACCAAGTGATATAACTTTTTATAGAATTTGCACAGATTAAAAACTATTAATGAGGTTTTAATGTCAGGTATATGTTTAATGTAGTTTTTATATAAGAAATAAATTTCACAGATTAAAAATTATAATTAGGGTATTGAGTCAGGTGTCAGTTTCATTTTTTAAATTATAAATATTTTGTACAGATTTAAAACAGTATTATATGTATATGTTTCGCAGATTGAAAACTACAAATGAGGTTTTATGTTAGGTATACCTAACCTACATAGTACTAATGGCACCTAAAAAATATCAGCCATAAACTAATCAACGCGCGCCACGCCCGTGCGTTCGTTAATCAGTTCATTGACCCGTGCGTTCGAGCACCACTTGATTTTAATCCTGTGTTACATAGCTGTTTCCTTTAGTAATGTATTTTTAATGAAACTATCGTTTTATTTAGCTGTGCTAACATGATGGAGGGCAAATAGTGCTAATAAATAGTTGTAAAGGGCATTTTTTCTAACAATTCGTCATTAAAATCGCTTAAAAATTAGTTTACCATAGAAGTTTATACCATACGCGCGCACATTTAATCAGTATCTATTACTTTCCGTCCCATCATCAAAGATGTCATTTGTACTATCGTCTGTCTTTGTTTTCGGAAGCGGTCTCCTAACACCTTGTATATAAAAACGTATTTCATGGATATACAATAAAAATGGGCCTTATTATAGAATAAATACATTTGTAATGGAGGGTGAACCCTATCCATATGTATGTTGCTTAGATGCATTAACCTTAACCTGAAAACATGAGCTCGCCAGGTTTATACAGAGACTGGAGTGACCTAATTTTCTATTGCATGTATTTATACTTAGTGCTAAGCCATCATGGTCTAGTGTTTAGACACGTGCTTTCTTCATGAAAGAGTCAAGCGATCCATTCCTGGGTTATATGTAAATTCAACTTCAAAAACAATGCTATTTTCAACAACTTTTTTACACATAAAAGTGAACTTATTAACGGAAGTACTTATAACATTAAAGACCTATGTAATTTCTTAAAAATTCGCATCCAAAGCCACCTAAAACTATTAATATAGATAACTATTAATATTGTAATGATGATGATAACAAAAAAAATAACAAAACACCCGACTGAGTTTGTTGTGGGCTCTTCTCGGATCGGGGCGCGAAGGAACCCTCGTAACTTTAGATTTTAAGTCGTTCTGGAGTATCATCATCAGACGTACATTAGAATTAGAGTGTGGAAAAGAAAAGAAAAAAAAATTTTGACGATTCAAATGTGCTGTAATATGCCTACTTGAATAAAGATATTTTGATTTGATTTGATTTTAACTAAAAAGGAATGTTTTAGACAACACGTCTGAAGTAAATAATAAAATAAAAAGAAAGGTTAAGCTTTATATTGTATTGGGCAATCAAAAACAGTTCGTAAGCTTTTCATTTGTTGTATATTTAAAAGCTGATATAAAGAAACTAATCCGATCTGTCAAACAATTGACTTTTCATTTGCTTTTGACCTTTGACATTGACAACCAACAATTTCTGTACCTAACAATTTTGGCGGGAATCTGGGTGTGAAGATCGTGTTTTTCTGATTATTAACTCTCTTGTTATTGTTAAGTTTTCATCACATTTGTTAATAAAGCTTTTTTATTTATTGATCCTGAGGCGGTACGAAGTTACCCGAAAAAAAAAATAGTAAATAAATAATGGCGATAACAGTAACAGATATCTATATTGCTTTAAGGTTCGTTTTAGTTTTGGATAATTTTTACTTTGTCATATTTACTTTGAGTTAATATTGGCACTGGCTAAGCCAGCTCAATCACACTGACTACAGTTGGACCGTATTCTATGAACGTGTATTTGACCCATGGTTACACATGCTTAGAACAATGGCGTATTACAACAATGGCCATTGTAACACGCATTTATAGTTCACGAGAACTATAATGTTTTACAATCTCTTCACAGCAAACTTCTATCTATCTATTATTATCTATATCTATATTCATATGTATTAAGCTTGGGATAACTAACTACTATATCCGTTATTTGTTACTTTCCTGATAAAATAACAAGTAACGAAAATAACATATATCCAGAAGATGGTTATTAAAGTTATTTTCAATATTTAGTAACGAAGTGTTCGAGTATTATATTATAGAATTACGACAATAAAAGATAAACAAATCTAAAGAGATTATTTTTGCAAAACCAAATCAATTTGCCTTAAAAATATACATCTTATTAAGTTTTATTAGCATACATTTATTAAAAGAGTTTGATATTGTAATCTATTACTTAATACCTTCTATATAATAGTCAGTCTATCTATTTTATGTATATCCTTACACTAAATCAGCGATATCACGTAACTAATATGTAATGTATAGTAAAAATAACTTCAGTAACAAATAACTTGATAAAATATCCGTTATTGCAGCTCCGATAACGACAGAGTTATAGTTATTGAAATAAACAATAACTCCCACGCTAAAAATGTTTATATTTTTTTTATATAAAATAAGTATTACTATAGTCTGCCAATAAGCAATGGAGCAGCGTGGTGGGTCTATGTTTTAAAAATCCTTGCTCCTGTGAGTGAGAGGGCCTGTGACCAGCAGTGGGACTTTAATGGGTTGCTACTTACTTACTTTTAAGTATTTCAACTCTGAGATGGTTATTTTTTTGGCCACCGAGTACAGTGAAAGACGCTCGGTAAAGCAGCCAAGGTCGATATGGTGGCGTCCATGGCTTGCATTAGCTGTTTTACATTGCTTTCATAAAACCATACAATGGATTTATGAATAACGGCGATCCAAACTCCATTTCGTTGAATTCAAATATATTAAATATTCCAAATCATCATAAGGAAGATGAATAAAATTTGATGGTACAGTAGTTTTACAATCATCATAACAAAACAGTGACCGGAATGTCGTCATACTGAGTCATTGGATTCTTATCCTTGCTGCTGTACCAGTAAATAGCTTATTACTAAGGATGTCTTATATTAAACATATTCCTCTTAAATTTGCTTTTAAATTGTATATAATTAATCAATAAAATTAAGCTCATCTAACTGTAATACCTAATGTTTAAGTAACACATTATTAAACTATTATTTTATTAATATGTGCAACCCTTTTATTTGACATTAATAAAACAATAAAATGGTGTTAGTACTTCTTGTTTTTAGGAATAGATAATTTCCTTTAAGCAAATTAAATATAGATAGATAGTTAGATAGATAATATTCTTTATTGAACACAGATGTACAATTACTCAGTATAAGGTACTTTTAGTGTGCAATTGGGCGGTCTTATCGCTCATTAGCGATCTAAAAGAAAGGAGAGAGAAGGTAGGTGGTGTGTATAAATGAATAGGCATACAATTTCTAAAAATAATATGTAAATATATACAGAATATTGTGCATACATACAAATGAATATATATATACATTAATATATACTTTCATTAATATATAATATATACATACATTATAATATCCTTTGATTTTAGCATATTAAATAACCTAAAATTGTTATTACTATAGTTTTTTTTTATATTTTTACATAAAATTGAACAAACTAATTACAAAATATTAAAATATTACTAATTTTAATAAATAAATTGTATTAAAATTTATATAGACATCAACAGATTAAAAATCTCTCGGTAAAAGTATATGTATTTATTATCTGTATTTTGAACGCGATGTTCAAAATACAGATAATAAATACATATACCTTTATAATTAAATAATATTTATTAGTAGAGATATTTTATCTGTGGTATTTTTTATATTATCTGTATTTGAATTTATTTTGTTACTGTAGATATTTTAAAAAGTATCTTGTAACTGATTTCAATATTAGTATATTTTTTATCTGTGTTTTATATCTAGTATATTAATGCTTGTTTTTTTTAACGTGACTTTGACGTGATCATAAATCGTTTTTGTCAGTCTCCTTTCACTCATTCTCTCTACATGCCCAAACCATCTAAGCATACCTTTCTTAATTTTAGTCACTACGTCTTCTTTTATACCACAACGCTCTCTTATCACACTTCGTTCGAATAATTGCAGGGGAAAACCCTTAAGACAGCCCTTTTCCGTTTCCCATACATACGCTTTCTAACTATTTTAATTAAAGTCAATATGACCTTTTCTGCTGTTCAATAAAGTACATAATAATTTACAAGTACTCACTGTCAATTATCAATTGAATAGTCACAACCTGACCAAATTGAATAGTCACAAAAATGTAAGAGCTATAGATTTCAGTACTGCTGTAATTACATTTCGAAAATCATTCGTAAAACTGAACGAAGTCTGTCGGGTCTGCTAGTATTATATATTTTATCTGTATGTATGATCATTTGTCTGTGTTTCTCTATTAAGGCTAATATATAATCTAGTACGCAAAAATATCGCTGGGTTTTGTGAGATTGTTCGCAATTGCGAGAACAGTCTCATTAGAACNTCTTATATTAAACATATTCCTCTTAAATTTGCCTTTAAATTGTATATAATTAAACATAAAAATAACAACATATTAAGCTCATCTAACTGTAATACCTAATGTTAAGTAACACATTATTAAACTATTATTTTATTAATATGTACAACCCTACTATTTGACATTAATAAAACAATAAAATGGTGTTAGTACTTCTTGTTTTCAGAGAATAGGAATAGATAATTTCCTTTAAGCAAATTAAATATAGATAGATAGATAATATTCTTTATTGAACACCACGCTAAAAATAGATGTACAATTACTTTTAGTGTGCAATTGGGCGGTCTTATCGCTCATTAGCGATCTCTTCCAGACAACCCTGGCGTTAGGGAACCCGTTAAAGAAAGGAGAGAGAAGATAAGTGGTGTGTATAAATGAATAGGCATACAATTTCTAAAAATAATATGTAGATATATACAGAATATTGTGCAATCATACAAATAAATATATACTTTCATTAATATATAATATATACATACATTATAATATACTTTGATTTTAGCATATTAAATAACCTAAAATTGTTATTACTATAGTTTTTTTTTATATTATTACTAATTTTGATATAAAAACTGTATTAAAATCAGTGCAGTCTTTTGAAGATTAATTAAAAAAATTGATATAGAAATCATAATACAGATTAAAAATCTCTCGGTAAAAGTATATATATAAGTATTTATTATCTGTATTTTGAACATTAGTACTGCTGTAATTACATTTCGAAAATCATTCGTAAAACTGAACGAAGTCTGTCGCGTCTGCTAGTATTATATATTTGATCTGTATGTATGATCATTTGTCTGTGTTTCTCTATTAAGGCTAATATATAATCTAATACGCAAAAAAAACGCTGGGTTTTGGGAGACTCATTAGAACCGTTGCTCAGGCATCCCCTGATAATGTGTTCTTTCGTACCTGGTGGAGTATGCACCAGACGAGGAATATAAAATTTTTAATTTTGCATTAATTTATTGATTTTCATTTAGACATTCATGACTTTATTCATTAATTTCACTAAATTTAACTTAAGTAAGAAAGGTAAGTAGCAGCCCATTAACGTCCCACTGCTGGGCACAGGCCTCCTCGCTCATATGAGTGAGAGTTTTTAGAGCATAAACCCACCACGCTGCTCCACTGCGGATTGGCAGGCATAGTACACAAGTGCACTCTCTATTCCTTCACTCTCATAGTCCGATGTGACGGGAATCCGACACGACCGGAGAGAGATCAGGCGCAGGACCGACGGCTTAACGTGCTCTCCGAGGCACGGGGGTGGATTACACCGCCAACTTCCCAACTTCGGGCAAATATTGAGACAATCTTAATAGAAAACTCAATATCGATTTCGAACTGGCCCGACCCGGGACTCGAACCCAGGACCTCATGTCTGTAGTCGAACATGCTAACCACTAGACCAATGAGGCAGTTTTTAAATAAATTTAATTTGGTTTTATTTAATTGTTAAATCTCTCTTGTGTTTATCTGTATATTTTTTATACCTGAAATAAATCAATTTTATTTTTTATTTATTTATCTATTTTTAAGGATAACAATTCTTGTTCTTTTTTTAAGTTGAAGACGTGACTCTACGAGTATGGTACCTTTGCCTTTTCAATTATAGGGATAAATTAAAAACAAATCTTTTAAAGACCTATTTGTTTTTAATATATCGACCCAGTTTCAAGGATGTCTACGTGACTATGAACCATTACTAGTTTGTAATTGGTTTGTTATCGGTTTATTTATATCCTACCATTAGTCAATGGGATACTATGGTGTGCTTAAGCTAATGATATGTGATTACATGATTAGAAAAGTATTTAATGAACTGTCAACCGTGACATGTGTCAGGAAAACCGTATTTTGTAACTTTATTTTTGATTGTAAACTTTCGTGATTATTTACACAATCACTGTGACTTATTTCAAACTCATTTGATTAATAAATAAGACCCCAATTGGGTTAAAAACTAATCGGGCTGAATCCTGTTTTAACTTGACGCATTTATAACATATTTATCGTCGATTATTATGTCATTAATCTTATGATATAGTCTTGTTTCGACTATTGGTTCAAGAAGTTGGTACCCGAGACTTAGTTTATTTACTCAAACTACCTTTTTTATATATTATCGTCTATTATATTGTGGTATTGGATTAGAATCTGTCCAGTAATGTTTACCTGAATGCTTTATAAATACTCAAGCGTTAATAGTCAACAAAATCCCCGACCACAGAGTAATGCACTTTTTGTTCGCCACAGATTACTTCCCTACGATTTCATCTACGTATTACTGTAGACTAGTTTTTCCATAAACAAGTAGCAAACCCCATCCTGCCTTTAATACTTTACTTTTTTAATTACTAGTTGTTGTTATATTATCTTAATTTATATCTTATATGCTTTTCTAATATTTTTTATATTTTTTTATTATTTTCAAGAACAGTGCAGTGGTATCTTAAATACATAGGAACGATGATCGTGCAGTAGTATAAACTGTGTTGCAGTGATCAACATCTTCCCTTATATATAACACAAGTTGTACATAATACTATAACAATATTAATAAATATATTTGGCATATATGAATGAATATATATTTTTATGGGACAGTGTTCGGATGTAAATGTGTGTGTGTGTGTGTGGGTGGGTGGGTAAGTGTGTATGTGCGTGTGTGTATGTGTGTGTGTGTGTGCGTGTGTGTGTGCGTGTGTGTGTGTGTGAGCACGGATATATGTAGTCAGTGTATGCGCGGTGTTTATGTGGTGAATGGGTATATGAATGAGCGAGTGCATGCTTAATTATTATAATAATAATAATAATAATAATAAGTTTTTATTCAAGGCAACATTTGGCCCAAATTGTTAAAATACAAATAACTTATAACTATGTTAGTGACAAATAGAATATAATAATACAGAAAATAAATGAATGAATGAATGATAAGACCGCCTTTTGTACATTTATTTATTAGTAAGTTAATATGTTAAATTGTTATTTATTGATGTGCAATAAAGTATACAAACAAACAAACAAACAAACAAACAATGAAATTAAACTAAATTAAATTAAATAAAAATTAAAAACAATTAATTAACAATAAAATTTAAAATTAAAATTATAAAATTAAATCAAATCAAATTAAAATTAAAATCAAACGACTATCAATTAAACAAATGTTATTTGGCTCGGTATCATTGGGATTTACGTAACTAACTTTATGAGTTCTTCAGTTTTTTCGTATGAGAGTGTTAAAAGAAACTCCGTACATTCTCTTTTTATTTTACACTTATATATAACTTTATATTGCGTGAAGTTTTAATAAACATGTATGTAATAAAAGCTTGTGTCTTTGAAGTGTTTCATCTAAAATTGGTGCATTTACAGTCAAAACTGAATATAACGATGTCGTTTATAACGACAGATCGGTTATATAGTTAGTAGCAGCCCATTAACGCCCCACTGCTGGGCACAGGCCTCTTCACTCATACGAAAGAGGGTTTTTACACAAGTGCACTCTCTATTCCTTCGTAGTCCGATTTGAGAAGAATCCGACACGATAGGAGATAGATCAGGCGCTGGACCGAAGGCTTAACGTGCTAAACTCAATATCGATTTCGAATTGGACTCGAAACCAGGCCCTCATGTCTGTAATTGAACATGCTAACCACTAGACCAATGAGGCAGTGTCAGATCGGTTAGATACGGCCCCTTTAATGTCGTTATAACTAGTTTCGCAGTTTCAAAGCCCCTTGGTACGCCTAAGCTCCAATTCCTCGTACGAACAAAGCCTCCTGTACCCAGCAGTGGGATTATAGCAATGTTTACACCATAATAAGTCCACAGCAACTGATGTTCATAAACTTTCGCATTTATAATATTAACAGGACATTACTTAAGGAACTAGTTACGTTAGAATGTAATCTACGTATTTCCCACGTAATTGGACACGTAACAATGTAGATTATTAATTGTTATGAATGAGAAGTATTATCCTGTTGTTTTTTAATGAGAACTGCGTGAAATGACGTCTCATGTGACGGTCTGATGTCACATTACGTGTTTGTTATCATCAGCTGAGAAAAAATTCAGATAATATTCGTTTGATAGGCTTAAAGAGATTTATATTTTAAGTAATTTCACACATCAATTTATATGTTGTCGCAGTTTGTATTCTGTTACGTCATCTCAAGAAGATATTGTATAAATTCATATTTCATCACTTGAGTATTTGTCTGTTTCTTGAAATTACTACTACTACTACTCTGATATCTATTTGTTGCTTATGTAACTTAGTTGACAGCAGAACTCGTATTCAATGATCTCTCAATTCTGTCCCATCATCAAAGGTGTCATTAGTACTATCGTCTGTCTTTGTTTTCGGAGGTATTCTCCTAACACCTTGTATTACATTCATTAACGCATCGATTAAATAGATTTTTGTTGTTTTTTTTTTTTGCTAAAATAACGTAACAGTATCTACTCTATTTAGCAGCCCATTAACGTTCCACTGCTGGGCACTGCTGTTACTTATAAGGGAGAGGGCTTTTAGAGCATAGACCAACCAGGGAGTAATAGCGATTAGAGTGATACGGGGATACCATACAGTATACTGGACAGCAGCAGCTGTGCTGGCGGGCGATCCCCTTTGGGAGTTGAATGCGGAAGTTCTCGCAGCTTCTTACTAGTGCAGAGTAGCTGCGAGAGCCAGAAGAGAAACACTTGATGTCAATGAGGTTAGGAGGGTCAAGCTTATTGCTGACAGAGCCTTGATCCAAGCATGGAAGGTGGCCAGGTGTGGCTAGTATAGCGGCACTCCGCCCTCAGAGCAACGGCTGGGTAGACGACACGAATGCTTTTCTTCTTTTCTTCAAGTGTATTGGAAAATACCTGCACCAAATCGTTGGCTATGAGCTGTCGGCCGAGTGTGGTGCCTCTGTGGACACAGCGCACGACACGGTGGCCGAATGTATTGCTTGGGTCCTCAGCGTCATTTTCTGACGTCGCAGATCGGTGCGTTCCTCTCGCTGGCAAGTATTATAGATACAATGTTTGTCAACGAGCAGGCCTGGAAACCTTCTGTTGGAAAGTTGGCACTGCAAAGAGAGAGGGGAATAGGAAACAGGAGACAGAGGTTTATCCAACTCCTGTAGTGCAATTTTGAGCCGGCTTCATTAGCAGGGGCCACAGTGGAATGCCACAACGAAGCTCTGGTCCTTCCATTTCCAAATGACGAGGTCTCTGCTGGGTTATAATGGGTATTATTGGAGAGGCCCATACTCCTGTCTGCATGAAAGAAAAAGGTCTGAACTGGCCGTGGCTAGTTACCATCCTACCAGCAAAAATTTCCGACAAACAAAAGCTGTTTGTTCCGGTACGATGCTGTGTAGAAACCATATAAGGTAAGTTGCCTCATACCAGATTAACGAGCTTCCACCTTAGACCATATCATCATTTAGCATCAAATGTGATAATTAGCAAATATTTTAACAGATTGTATACATTTAAATGTAGAATCTGAAAAAAGCTAATAGTTAACGGGAAGTGTATTTTAAAATGATCCAGCATTGTTATATTGTTACCAATTGTTACATTATTCAACAACAGTCGTCGTAGAAGGTCGCTCTGCATCGGACAAAGACGGTTTATATTCAAAGTGGTCGAGTGTAAAAAAGTTTACAAATCAACGAATTTAGTTTAACTCAAACAGGTTCCCCATCCATGAGACACAGATGTTTGTATTATATATGATACATGGACTAATTGTTGCATAAACTTTTCCATAATCGCGATTCACATAAAAAGTTTACAGACCATCTTAGGTACAATTTTATGATAAAGACGAAGAGAATATACTTTTGTACGATTAATTATATATTAAGTTAATATATTAAATGCAGGGGTGTCTTCACTAGAATACTAGTGGATACGGGCCTCGGGGCTGAGCCTCATTACCCGGGCCGATGCTCTCGCACATCTTAGATGTGCGGATAAATTTAGCCCGTGGGGCTGGGGCGCGCTCACGTAGTTGTGCTGTTCTTCTTGCCCGAACTACTGAGACTCCGTCCCCGCAGTGCCAGCAGTGTGGGATATTAATGGCCTAGGATATTTTGGATGGCGATTATGCATCTCAGGGCTTTGGCCAACGGGTCGGTGAGGTCCCGGTCACTGTAGTAAGCCGAGCACACCTCCGCGACGGTCTGTAAAGCTCCATTGATGAGCTCACCAGTTGGTTGTGATCTTGCTGTGAAGGGCATGGTATTGGGCGCCTTGCTCGTATTAAGTGCAGTAACTCTGTTTTTATAGTTATCTATGTTTAAAATACCATTTAACATAGCGAAAAAAATATCGTTTTTATTTAATAAGTAAATGATATTTTTTTGTGAGGGCTATGCTCGGGGTTCCTCTACGTGACCTAATCAGAAATGAGGAGATCCGTAGGAGAACCTAAAGTCACCGACGTAGCGTACCGAATTGCAAAGCTGAAGTGGCAATAGGCAGGGCACGTTCGCAGAACCGATGGACGTTGGGGCCCGAAGGTGCTAGAATGGCAACCGGAAACGCAGCGTCGGCAGCCACCCCACCATATGGACCGATGACATCAGGCGAGTCGCCGGCAGCCGCTGGATACAGGAGGCGCAAGATCAAGCCCAGTGGAATCCATTGGGAGAGACCTTTGTCCAGCAATGAACGTCCATTGGTTGAGGCGACGACGACGACGACGATTTTTTTGTGAAATAAGTATATGCTCTGAAGGGGAGGGAATCTGTTAAATTTTCCTTATTTTTTTATGATTTTATCAAGTTTATTGTGGGTTTTTCTCAGAACAGGATGCCTAGGACTATAAACTTTATATCGTTTAAGTCGTCGTCATCGTCGTCGCTTCAACCGATGGACGTCCACTGCTGGACATAGGTCTCACGTAATGACGTCCACAAGGCCCGATCTTGCGCCGCCTGGCTCCAGCGGCTACCGGCGACCCTCTTTATGTCGTCGGTCCACCTTGTGGGGGGTCTCCCTACACTGCGCCGTCCGGTGCGGGGTCGCCACTCCAGCACCTTTGGCCCCCAACGTCCATCGGTCCTTCGGACTATGTGCCCTGCCCATTGCCACTTCAGGTTCGCGATTCGCAGGACTATGTCGGTGACTCTGGTTCTACTACGGATCTCTTCATTTCTAATTCGATCACGTAGAGAAACTCCGAGCATAGCCCTCTCCATCGCACGCTGAGTGACTCTGAGCTTCCGCATGAGGCCCATAGTCAGCGACCATGTCTCAGAACCGTAGGTCATCGTTTAAGTATCTATCACAAATTAAACAGCTGTAAAAGCCTACATGGATAAAGAATTTTAGATTGTTATAAGACAACATTAAAGTGCCATTGCTGGGATGAATTTCCACTGTAAAGATGGAGGCTGTAGAGTATATATCGAGCCTTGTATTGTACAAAAAAGTCAGGGAAACCGAAGCAGCTAATCATAATACCAATAAGTTACTTAAGAAAATGAAATTGGTACGTGAAAGCAAGGAAAGTCAGAGAAAGGTGTCAGCCCACTTACAAGATAGGCTTAGAAACACTATTTAGTATGGGCATTAAACATCAGGTAAAGTACAGCTTAAGTTACCAATCGAATAGCATTTGAAGGTATTTTCTAGCTTTCTAAGTTATTGGCAAAATTTTATCTTTTAATTTTTTTAATCTGATCTGTTGGAGGGTCTTCAAAAGGGATAAATTACCTCTAATCAGGTTAATACGTTTCTGTCTTAAGCTGTAAAAAATGCTTGTAGACGCTTCTGTACTGTCAATGGAAGTTATCTGAACATGGAACTTTATGAGCAAAAATTGAGCTTATTTTGGATATTAAAATAAAGGAGACTTGACTGAGTTTGCTGTAGGTTTTTCTTAGAATAGGACACGATGAAACCCTTGTAACTTTAGCTTCAAAGTCGTTTTCTAATATCATCATCAGCTATACAAGGATACTTCATTGAATGGGCTCTACATTTACTATTCTTCTGTATCCATATATATTATCTAGAATATTCTATAAGTGTAGGATATATTTTATAATGTTAAGGACATAAAAACAAAGGAAAGGGTCAAACGTACGGGAAGTTAAAACAAAACGTTAATTATTTACAATTAATTTGAACCGGCACACCGACAATTTCCGGGCAAAAGTTGCCTATATTTCCTTAACTCTAATTATGGATTGAAACAGCAAATAATAAGGTTTTCTTTTCTACGGAATATATTACTAAAGTATATTTTTCTTTGTTGCTATCAGCCTAAATCCTAATCCTGTGGGAACATCGATTAAATAGTTTTGGAAGGTCTCGTAATGAGTCAGTGAGTGATCGTTTTTAGCTTATATATTCATAGATGTGTTAAGATGTTTGCTACTCAATTTAGCAAAAACGGTTCATCAGATTTAGCTGATATTTGGTAGATAAATAGTTTATGATCTAGATTAGCATATAGGATACTTTTTAAATACCTGGTTACGTGACTATCATTACTATGAGTGGTATAACTGACATGCTCCTATGTTCATAAAGGTTTGGATGTTTGATACTCAATTTAGCAAAAACTGTTCAACAGATTTAGCTGATATTTAATTGATGAACAGTTTATGACCTAGATTAGCGTATAGGATACTTTTTAATTACCTAGTTTCATGACTGTTATAACTATGAGTGGTATAACCGTCAAGCTCCGATATCCATAGATGTGTTAAGATTATTTGGCACTTAATTTAGCAATAACTGTTTAACAGATTTACCTGATATTTGGTATATTAATAGTTTATGATCTGGATTAATACTAAGAATACTTTTTAATATCCAATCTTCATAAGTGTTATCACTGTGAGTGATATAACAGTCGCTGTAGCAGCAAAGCTGTTCATTTAACATAAGTGGCGTTAGTAGTGTGATAGGAAGTCGAAACAGATAAAAGATCAAGCAGAATCTTATGTCTTATATATTAATGATACAGTAGTTTTAATGTATACACTAATAATTACTAAGGCCTTTGTTTTTCCAAAAAATATACATATGAGAGTTAAATAGCTTGTTTATGTTTACTTAATAAGGACTATTTATAGGGGTTGTCTAAAGGTTCGATTGTGCAATTCTTTAGCAAAAAACTAAGTGTATAACCATTAAGCCAAGATGGCTTAAACGATATTTGCACCTGCCAAATTGTTTACGTCAACGCCATTGTTCAACCGTCGATATATTGATAGCCATAACTGGATGGCAGTGGTCAGATATAACCTTATCAATATGGAGTTGTGTCCCTGTTCCAAACATTTGCATTGTGATTTAACCTTTGCGTTAAACCTTAATGTTTTACATTTATCCTAGGACCTGGAGCAAAAAACCAAATTATATAAATGCATTTGTCAATCTATAAACTCAGGTGAAGTTATTATTATACCTCTATTTTTTAAATAGAAATACTACCCTTTTATAGGTAGATTAAGTAGAAAAAACAGGATAAAAATTGCTTCAACAAATTAAAAGAAGGTTTCATAAAAAATACATTACTAAAAAGAACCAACAATGAAACACAAACAGCTGACGCTCGGGTCAAGGAACGCACGGACGCGGTGTTATTATTAGCAAATGCGCTCAATTTATACGTTTCTTTTCATTCAGCTGTAGGTGGAGGGTAAATAATGCTAATGAAACGCTTTAAAAATATGATTTTTTTAGATCAAAATTAATTTTTTCCGTCTAATACCTTGTATAATATAAATTCGTCTAAGTTTCGCTTATTATAATTTAAACAAATAAAACTCATATTAATATAGGATTTTAGGATTAAAAATTATATTATTACCAGTTAATTGTAAAGCTTTCAATTGATGATGGAATATTTAAAATTGGTCAGAAGATTGTGTGTTAATGCTAGTGTTGGGCGATATAAATCGATATTTCAAAATATATCGAAACGTGTACGCTGCAATCCGATATTATCGAATCATCGAATGTAATATCGATATATTTCATCCGATATACCAAATATCGTGTCACATTCCATTTATTTCTATATATCTACTTATTTATCACATTCAAATTTATTAAATTCTTTGCAAGGTTTATAGAAAAAGTACTGGGATTTATAAATCTTTCATATAATCATAGTAGAAAAGAAAAAGCTTCTATTCTTCTTATTATTCGCTTTGCTAGTGGAGGTCCGGGGTTGATCCCCGGTAGGACGAATTTAGGAAATTGTATTTTCTAATTCGTCTGAGTCTGGACTGGTGGGAGGCTTTGGCCGTGTCTAGTTACCACCCTACCAGCAAAAACGTACCGCTAAACAAAGAGGGAGACCAGTGTAGGGAGACCCCCCTCAAAGTGGACCGACGACATAAGGAGGGTCGCCGGTAGCCGCTGGAGCCAGGCGGCGCAAGATCGGGCCTTGTGGACGTCATTACGTGAGACCTATGTCCAGCAGTGGACGTCCATCGGTTGAGACGACGACGACGACGACGAAACAAAGAGCTTTGTGTTTCGTTACGATGCTGTGTAGAAACCGTAAGGGTGCAATATAATGATGCATATCGTACTCTTATGAGGCTGCCGAGGTACTGCGTCAGGCATGTTCGCTGAAGTTAGGGTTTCCTACTTTTTGGGGGTCATTAGGAAAAGAATAACGTCCTTCTGGAGTCACCTACAAAACTCTAAAAATGCTATTTTGAGGGCTGTCTCGAATGATGTGTCAATTCCCATAAACAAGCACTGGATCTGCTCACTTAAATTGCTGTACACTTTAAATAGAAAGTGACTGTCAATGTTATTTATTTTAATTTAATTATTATTTTTATATTTATTTTATATTTCATTACTGACATGGGTGTAAAATACCTGCAATAAAAAATTGTTATTATTATTAAACATCGTTTTCTATGTCATATGGGCTTGGATTCTTTATCGTATAAATAAAGTTGATTATTTTATTCTCTCTTAAGTGTTTTTACTCATAATTAACTTGATAATTATATATAATATTTTTAAAATATCGATATAACACCACGATATATTGTAAAAAAATCGTTAATTTGTGTACATGTACATCCCTAGTTTATGTGGTATAAAGCTAGCTATTTTAATGCAGAAAAACTCAACATTTCTTCAACCATTTTTGGTGAAAGAAATTTCTTAATCGCTCTAGAAGATATAGAGTTGATCCGCATTAAAAGACGATGTAATGTGTTCTCTAATTTTAAGTAAAATGTCTTGGAAAGATTCAGACTCGCTCGAAGTAACCTCGGTCGAAGCCCGTAGCCTTTGAATCTCCATTAAGGGGGACCTCCAAAATTTTAGACATCGTTAAATACAAAAGGACGGTCAGAGACACCGTCGTGACCAATTTCGCACTAATGACCCATTATAAAAAAACAACTTAAGCCCACGGCTACACGTGTGGACACGTCATCAGGAACCAGTGTGGGAAGCGATGAAATCTAAACCAATATTATAGAGAGGAAACATTTGTGTTTTTGTATGTATGTTTGTAATAATTTTTTCACCATTAAAGAGCTGCATTATCACTGAATTACTTAACCTATATTACTTCCTCAAAAAGAATAGAGATCCTTTATAAAAATGCATTAATATAACCCAAGGTGTGAAAAAATTGGTCACAAAAAATCTTTCATCGCATGCCCTGGGGAAACTATTGATGATAGAACAAAAAAATGTTCTACAATGTTATAGAAGGTATTAATATCTACAAAAAAGTCTTTAACACCATATCTCTAACTACAGTAGTTATGCCACTATTTTTAACCGACTTCAAAAAAAGGAGGAGGATATCAATTCGTCTGTATTTATTGTATATGTTTGTTACCTCATATCTTCCAACTGTGTGGACTGATCTTGATGAATTTTTTTAATGAAAGGTAGCGCTCGACATAGGGTCAAATCCAGTTCTGATGATGGCATCCATGAGAAAAACGGATAAGTGTTAAACTTGCATTAAGCATGTGCGCGACAAATGAAAGAATAACTCAAGATCACGCCAACCGATTTCGATTCGGGTTGTTTTGTGATAGTTTGGTTAGGTTCTGATGCTGGAATCCATGACAAAGTGACGGAACTCTTCAATTCTTAGGAGCAAATCAACGATACTCGGCAGAATCTTCTATAGGCTATCCAGATATTTGAGTTTCCTACCGTAACTTCGGTATGGTCAAGTGCTAGTCATAGTTAAATATGAAGATCAATGGATCTCCTCAACGGCTTACAGTAAGGGTGCGGTTTAAGGTAGAAAATATAAGTGTCTGTAATCAAATAGCAATGAGCTTACGTTTGTTGCTGCATTGCAACACGTTTACTTCAGATTCACTAAAAAAGTAAGAAATAATTGCGTATTCTTATATAGTGTTCTTCGTATTGTTATATTCGAAGTCAAAAAGGAAAACTCCCGCTTGTAATATCGTAAATGGTGTGTCGTGAAATTGATTATATCTACAATGTAATAATTACGATTCAATTGCGAGTAAATAAATCATTTTGCAGGTTATATCTTAATGGAAATGTTTTATCTTTTATGATGATATAGCGGCCGAGAAATTAATAACAAGTGGAATTGTTACAGTACATATTGCACGGTCAAATCCACTGTTGAGTCATTGCATTGAAATACAAACGACCTAGTGTTGGTTAATTATTAGATAAATATATGATAATTGATAAGGAAAACATCGAAATGTTTTAATTATATACAATTCTCCTTGTACTTTTATTAAATTAATATTATTTCAAGTAAAACTTAGTTACGCACGTTTGACGTGGGCAGTAATGATGAAATGTTTGACGAAAACGTTACGAAAAGTGTGATCGGAAGTTAAGAGAGATATATTAGTCAATAAGGTAGAAAGGATGAGAATTTAGATATACGGCGAACCTAATAGATTTAAATATTTGTAGGAAAATAACATAATATTTGTGTAAGGTAAGGTAAGTAGCAGTACATTAACGTCTCATTGCTGGGCACAGGCCTCCTCAACCATAGGAGGGTTGTTAGAGCATAGACCCACCACGCTGCTCCACTGGGGGTTAGCAGGCATAGTACACAAGTGCACTCTCCAGTCCTACATTCTCATAGTCCAATGTGACGAGTATCTGACACGATCGGAAAAAGATCAGGCGCAGAATCGATGGCTTAATGTGCTTTCCCAACCTCGGGCAAGAAATCTCAATAATAGAAAACTCAATATCGATATTTGAATTGGCCCGACCCGGGACTCGAACCCAGAATCTCATGACTGGCCGAATTTGTTAACCACCATGAGACCAATGAGGCAGTTTGTATGCATAACAAGTACATTTGCGTAGCCTGCACCAATATGCTCATAACATTTGTAAATCTCGCACCAATATGCTCATAACATTTGTATATCTCGCACCAATATGCTTATAACATTTGTATAGTCCGCACCAATATGCTCATAACATTTGTACAGCTCGCATCAATATCCTCATAACATTTGTATATCTCGCACCAATATGCTCATAACATTTGCATATCTCGCACCAATATGCTTATAACAATTGTATAGCTCGCATCAATATCCTCATAACATTTGTATATCTCGCACCAATATCCTTATAACATTTGTATAGCCCGCATCAATATCCTCATAACATTTGTATATCTCGCACCGATATGCTTATAACATTTGTATAGTCCGCACCAATATGCTCATAACATTTGTACAGCTCGCATCAATATCCTCATAACATTTGTATTTCTCGCACCGATATGCTTATAACATTTGTATAGTCCGCATCAATATGCTCATAACATTTGTATAGCTCGTACCAATATGCTTATAACATGTGTATGGCCCGCACCAATATCCTCATAACATTTGTGGCCATTCTATAGGAGGAAAAGACATAGACATGATATAGACATAGACGATTCCTGGAGAATTTTCCTGGATATTCTTCTACATAATTTTATGAAAGATGTCAAATAAATTCATATTTATATTAACAAATGTGGAACGTATGTGGAAGATTCCACATGCAATACAACATAATACATAAAGTGATGTCTAATAGCGTAATTACTGAGTCTCTTGCCTCTATTTTCTCAACAGAAAATACCTTCAGAACCACTAATAGATTGTTTACCAACAGACAAATTAAAGATGATTAAAAAAAGCTTTTTATACCAGTTTAATCTTAAAGGTCAAGATATTTTAATGCTGTATGAATTTTGATGATAAAAATTTGTCTTTTAGAGAAAGTCAAGGTTTTATAACTTCAATTTGTTGTCTTGTTCCACTTGTACGGGGTTTTCCCAACCTTGTGTGTTTATTTTTACAACATCAACCGCGTATCTCATAAACGCGGCTTTGTTTATAATAACTCTAAAATATAGACACGATATATCTTCTAAAGCGTTTCACGTTTGAATATATCAAAACAAACGTAATAGCCTTCGCATTTAATATTATTTATTAATAATTGGGTTATCTACGCGAAATTGTGAAATGACTTCGTATAATTAATTAACGAGCTTGTTTGTTTTTTTAACGAGCTGACTGATTAATGATAAAGAAAAATTTAATAAATACGATAACTATATTTCTGAAACGGCTATGCCAATTTTAACAGGACTTTCACTGGCTAATAGCTAATATTATAAAGTATAATTTAGGCTAGTCTTAGTCTAAATCATTCCTTATATTATTAGCTTGCATTAAAAAAAAGGCAAACGGAATTACGTTGGATTTATAAATATGTTTATAGAATGATATTGATATTTTGCTTTGACCTGAATTTCGATTTAGATTGTTTTGAAAATATATAGTATTTATAGTAAGGAAACTGAAACAGTTTATCTTAATTCATCGTTCATTTGACACATTTAACATCAGTATAAATAAAAATAATATCGGTGGGATATCCAAGCGACAAAGTAACCTAACCTTCAAAAATGACTATTATAAATTGTTCTTTCAAAATAACGAAAATTAAGAAAGATATAGAATAGTAGTAACTTTTTTTACGTTTAATCGAAGTCCCACTGCAATACCGTGGGAGATTAATAGCTGAACTCCTCGACATAGTTTTGCAAAATCGCCTTGAATATTGTAGGGGTATATCTTTACGTGTATATTTCTCACGTACATTTTAAATTACAGTCTATACTGTTCATAATGATCAATAAAAGAACATGCATATACTCTCCCCTGTCAAACGCTGACAGTTATGTCAAAACTACTAAGAAGGTTACATTACAAAAGTTCATATTATCAAAAGCACAAAGAAGGTTACATTAGAAGAGTTTGTATTGTGATAAATACTAAGGAAGTGCACATTAGAAAAGTTTATATTATCAACAGCACTAAGGAGGTTACATTAGAAAAGTTTATTTTGTCAAAAGCACTAAGGAGGTTACATTAGAAGAGTTTATATTGTCAAAGGTACAAAGAGGTTATATTAGAAAAGTTTATATTGTCAAAGGTACAGATAGGTTACATTAGAAAAGTTTATATTGTCAAAGGTACAAATAGGTTACATTAAAAAACTGTATATTGTCAAAAGTACAAAGAGATTACATTTCAAAAGTTTATATTGTTAAAAGTACAAATAGGTTACATTAGAAAAGTTTATATTGTCAAAAGTACACAGAGGTTACATTAGAAAAGTTTATATTGTCAAAAGTACTCAGAGGTTACTTTAGAAAACTGTATATTGTCAAAAGTACAAAGAGATTACATTAGACAAGTTTATATTGTCAAAAGTACAAATAGGTTACATTAGAAAAGTTTATATTGTCAAAAGTACAAAGTGGGCACTTTAGAAAAGTTTATAATATCAAAAGTACAAAGAGGTTATATTAGAAGAGTGTCTATTGTTAAAAGCACTAAGGAGGTTACGTTATAAGAATACTGAAAATTACTAAGGAGGTTGCTTTAGAAGAGTTTTTATTGTCAAAAACACTAAGAAGGTTACATTATTCATTTATTTTATTGTAATAATATTTATTTATTTTACTGTAAAAATGACTATGGAGGTTACATTAGAAAAGATAGTGTGGTGTTTAACTTTACTTAAAATTTCTTATGTTCTAGGTAATTTTATTAATATTTTTTCCATACGTACCTATTCCTAATTATGACAAACAGAATAACAAAAGAATTATCGAAATTGGTTAAGTGGTGTGTGATTATGGAAACACCTTTTTTGGAGTATATTCTTTGATAATAGAACCTTAACTAGTATCTATGATTTTATACCATAAGGTTTCAAGGTACCATTTGATTGGAAATAAGCACAGCAACAGATTTATTCAACGATTCCAGTCTATGATTCCGCCTATAAAATAGATGTATGCATCTCGCATATATCTGCTTTTAAATGCTCTGATTTGTTTTACAAATCTACCGAAGGTCTTGGGGCTGGCAATGTCATCACATCACAAGGGCAGTTCATCCTACATATGCTAATGGGGAACAATCTGGATGGTTATATTATGAGTTGCTATGGACTTATTATGGTGTAGACATTGACATAATCCCAATGCTGGGTACAAAAGTCTTTATTTGGGGAATTGGTCTTTTTGCAGTTTGAATCTGTCGAAACTTTTTTAAATGGATCATATATTTCAGATGTTATTATTAATCGGTCGTTTTAGTGTGTTTTATTTAAACTCAGTCTCCTTTTCCTGCAACGAGTAAACGATTGGTCGTTATTGCTAATGAATATCGATAGAGTTTTGTTCTTTTAAGCGATATGTCGTTATAAACGGTTTGTTTACTTATAAGTTTATATAGAGATTCGATCGGCACCTTGCCATTAGTTATAATGAAAAAATGGATATCTGTCTCACCTATAAAGTTAAATCGTCGTTTACATTCAACAAAAATTTAATTATATCATTATACTATAGCAAGAAATGAATGTATTCGTACATAATTAATTTAGGTCAGTCTTGTAAACAATCCAGATATTAAAGTTCAAAAACATTGTCAACGTTATCGCTTTATTTATTTGTGACATAGATGCATAATATAGTTTCATTGTTTTATAGTTATACTAACTTTTACCCGCCACTTTGCTCGTGTTCTTCTTCTTCTTTGAGTGCTTCTCCGACTAGCGGAGGTTGGCAGTCAGTTTCGCAAATTCCTCTCTATTTTTCGCGAGGCGAAATAATTGTGCGGCACTCCACTCTCTGATATTTTTCAGCCAAGACTTCTGTCTGCGACCAACGTTTCTTCTCCCGGCTACTTTTCCCATCAAAATGAGTTGTAGAAGCTCGTATCTCTCGTGTCGTATCACGTGCCCCAGATACGCAACTTTTCTCATTTTGACGGTCTGCAAATGTTCACGCTTCTGATTCACGCGGCGCAGAACTTCAACATTTGTTACTTTGTCAGTCCAACTGATGGCCAGCATGCGTCTAAACGCCCACATAATCGAACGCTTCTATACATTTCCTGATGTCCTTTTTTATTGTCCAGGCTTCACATCTTAAAAAGGGATCTTAAGACTGCGATTGCAGAGAACTTTTCTCATTTTATTAAAACTGTCGTGTTTTGTAAATTTTATTAAAGCTTGTTGCTCGTGTTAACGTTGCCATAAAAACTTCTGCCCTAATCTTCTATTTTCCGCTTAAAATATTAACTTCAGTTATATCAGTTATCACAGATATTAAAACAGCTTTCAGTGTGTTTTTCTTGACCCGTATGTCACTGGCGACATTTATAATAGAGACCGGAATAGTAAATAGCACGTGAATAGCAAAACTATAGCAAAACTCGGTCACGTTGTCTGACTTTACGAAAGTCCTTACAGTCAATGGTTCATAATCTACCATCTAAGTTGCGACATTAACAGCGGGACAATGAAATATCTTACGCAACACACAATGCATTATTTTCCCCATTGAGAAAGTGTAAAGGTGTGGCCACAATCGCCCTTACACTTTGTCAAAGGTCGATCGTAGGCAAACCGCAGTTCCACGAAGTTATTTCCACTGTACATATAAACTCAGGTTGGGTAAACTAGTAAACATGTCAATCAACATTTGTTTTCAAAAAGGATTGACCTATTTCAGTTTTGGTTCCTACTGTAAGTCCTCATTCACTATTATAAACATGCGTTAGACATATTTTGCAATGCGATAAACAACACACCATTTTAGAGCATGACCTCATTTGGTGCATTTGTTTGGTCGTACTAACAGATGTTTTCTTTTGTTCTAGGTTCGTCATTAACCTACTGGCGACTAATTTGGTGACCACCTCCCTGCTCGCGCCCGCGCTGTTTGGCGAGCACTCTGCGAGGGAGGAAGTCGGCTGGGTAGAAGCTGGTGATGCCGCGGCTTCGGCGTGCAGTCTGGCTGCCTTACTTGCTATAACCCTCATCGCCTTGGATCAACATCATGCAGTAACTGACCCACTTCGCTGCCACGCTCGGTTACTGCAACGCCGACCGGCGACATTGTGCGCAGTGACTTGGCTCATCGCTGCCCTGGCTGCAATAACCCGAGCATCCATTGCAATTCTACGCCACTACTACCTTAAAGAATCTACCATTCAAGTAGTCGAACTTGCATACTACATCGTTTACCTCACTGCTGGTGTATTAACCCCTGTGACTACTGTCTGCGTCATGTATGCAAGGATCTATCGTGCGGCAAGGTCTTCAGGTCTGAGAGCGCGAGCACACGGAGCCAGTGCTCTACAACTTCACGAGCCCCAGATAATGTTACCAGATGTCGTTGAAGAGGAAGGGCTCACCCTGAAAATCGACATGCCAGAGAGTGTCGCCGAAAGTGATCGCAAGTTTGGACCGTTTCTGTTACCTCCTGAACGACCTGTTCGTTGTCCTTCTGTCGCTAGTTTGAGAAACGCGCGAAGAGAGGGCAAATCTATCGAGGACATTCGGAAGGGTCTACCTGCGGTTAGCTCAGCGCCATCTCTTGCGGCGCCATTACTCGCTGTTCATCCTCAAAACACTGCGAATAGTGCATCGAAAATGACGTCGATACGTTGTCGGATATCGAACGCTTCGCTTTTTAGATATAGGGAAGAATCTCGTGCGGCCAGAGTTGGACTATTGACTGGTGCGCTAGTGTTACTGCACGTGCCCCATGCTGTGACTGCGGTCGTATCTGCTGCGGTGCCAGGATTGGCGGAGTGTGTGCGTACTCCTGCGTTGGCGTTGCTTCTGCTCTGTTCGGCGGCGTCTCCGTTCTTGTTCGCGCTGCGTTCGAGACGGGTGCAGCGTGAGGCTAGAAGATTATTACTGCCAGAGAAGAGCGCGTGGGATCGGCGTTCGGGCGCGGCGTCGAGTGCGGCTGCAGACGGCCAACGTGCTCGAGCCGCGTTAGATTTACTGAGGACTCTGTCGCCGGGGGCTGACGGTGGAGAAGGCGGAGAAGGTGTCCCCAGGCAGGGAAACGAGGCGGACGGTATCTGCCGCAGCTCCTTCAGCTCAGGCGGCAGCACTCAGATCTCCACCGCCTCGGAAGAGTGACCCCCGGCCTGGCGCACCCCATTCGCCCCCCGGGTGCGCTTCGCCTCCCGACCCACCGCTCTACTCATCTGTGATACTAGTTTTAGACGAACAGCGCTCGGCGCGAACGTTAGACTGATTTAGCATAAGTTAATTTATTGTGTCGAAGTACCTTTCCGCTGAGCGGACAACTTTTATTACCTGATAAATGAATGTATTAAATATTTGTATTGAAATGATTCTCGTTGTTTAATTTATTCCAACGTGCAAACCTCGGTTACAAAATGCAACTAGAAATAGACGGGCCGTTAAAACACTTTGTTACGAAAATAACTATTTCATGACTTCTTGCACATAAATTTTCATAACCAAAGATAATTCATTTTAAGAGTCTCTTAAGGTGTACGCAAGTTGCTTCTTAAAGGAATGAAATATTAGTAGTATTGTGATATTTATAACGAAATTATGGAGGTGAAAATATCCAGCATGATGTTTTAGAACTAATTCAAATGATATTCTATAACTGGCCTTAGCATTGAATAAAGAAACATACATATACGAATTCAATAATAAAGAAGAAAGCTGGACGAACTAAGTGAAAGAACTAATTACTCTGGTTCGATTCCAGGCAGAAAAAAATATGATAAAATATATTTTCTAATCTCTGAAAGTTGGCTTTGAAATACTATCCTATCATCTTAAGGGTTTTAATACGAGAGTTCAGCTTTAGTCGTCGTCGTCGTCGCTTCAACCGATGGACATCCACTGCTGGATATAGGTCTCACGTAATGACGTCCATAAGGCCCGATCTTGCGCCGCCTGACTCCAGCCATCGGTCCACCTTGTGAAGGGTGCCTACACTCCAGTAGCTTCGGCCCCCAACGTCCATCGGTCCTTCGGACTATGTGCCCCGACCATTGCCACTTCAGGTTCGCGATTCGCAGGACTATGTCGGTGACTCTGGTTCTACTACAGATTTCTTCATTTCTAATTCTGTCACGTAGAGAAACTCCGAGCATAGCCCTCTCCATCGCACGCTGAGTGACTCTGAGCTTCCGCATGAGGCCCATAGTCAGCGACCACGTCTCAGAACCATATGTCATCAGCTTTAGTACGATATTATAAAAGAATTCAAGCTAAATATTTAAGGGCATTGACTAAATATCAAATGATTCAGTGCAGAAAAAGTGGAACTGCGTTGTCATCTAAAATAGATATGATGCTCTGCCAAATCTTATTCACTTTAACCAGATATTCTACAATCAGGACTTACTATCCTTATTAACACCAGGAGTCAGCAGCTGTAGTAAAAACAACAATTAGTAAAGAAAATACAAAATGCTGCAACGCATACGAAGCTATAGTGCACACTTAGAATCTACTTTTAATGCCCTCGTTAATAGTCGCTATCAAAGGTCCTGGTCTTGATTCCAACCTTGGCTAAGACGTGAAACTCCATTTTCTAATACGTCTGGGTCTGGACTGGTGGGAGACTTCGGCTTTTCGGTATTTTCGCTACAATATGATTCTGTGTAGAAATAATGAAAAGTAAATTACTTTTTACTATTTAATTGCGCTTTTATCTTACACTGGACACCACTTACCATCAAGTGAGAGTGCAGTCAAGCCCCAACTGAGTTATAAATACAAAACAAAAATTAAAAAACGATTTCTCGTATATCAGGTCTCAAATACTACAGTACTATTAATACATAGTCCGTTTCAAATGAAATTTTGCAGATATTTCTTTCGCAATGTAAACGCTCATTAAGAACAGATTTGGTAATGGCATTTTCTAATTTGGTAAGAGATTTCCCTGCCAGCAAAGAAGTATTTCCAAGCTTAATATTTTCGTTCTAGACGATGCTTTGTAGAAATAATGAAAGGTAAATTACTTTTTACTAGTGAATTGCGCTTCTACCTTACTATTGGATCACCACTTACCATCAAGTGAGAGTAAAGCCAAGCCCCAACCGAGTTATAGATACAATACATAAGTGAAAAACGATTTCTCGTTTATCAGGAGGTCTCTAAGTTAATATATGGTCCGTTTCACATGAAATTTTGAAGCGACTCCTTTGCTCACTAAGAACGGATTTGGCAATGATATTTTCGTATTTCTTGAGAGACTTCTCCACCAGCAAAGAAGTGCTGCCAAGCAAAATATTTTCACTTCAATACGCTGCTGAATAGAAATCATAAAAGTTATCTCTAACTAGTTTAGTGCGCTTCTATTTTCCACCGTATTATCAATTACCATCCAGTGAGATTACAGTCAAGCAACAAACAATTTATAGACAATTAAGTGAAGAATGATTCTCAAGGAGTAGATAATTACGCAGGTTACCGCTAGTATTTAATAAAACTGCAATAACAAAACCTAAACATAAAATGTTACTTTGATATCTCCAGACGGTTGTTGAATTTGCTGATATCGAATATTTTGTTCGCGTTTCTTTTGTATTCGATCAATGAATTACGATAGCAAACAATGATGGATTGCTGTGATAAACGATGATTGTGCTAATTTCCTCGTTTGTTCATTCAAGCACTCGTTGATCAGTGATTAACTTGATCAGCTACAGAACTAGAGTTTCCTGTTTGGGGTTCCATTCAAGACAACTACAAATTTATATATGTTATGGTAACTCTATTTGTGAGCATAAGATCTATCGTGATTGATAATTTAAAAAGTTGAAAACAGTCTATTTCCTAATCAGGGCATTCCACCTTTGTTAAGTTGAACATGAAATAGATTCAGAATCAATCCCCACAGCCCAGAGAGCACATTAAGCTATTGATTTAGTGGTTAATCTCTCTTTTAAAGGAAGTGTTTGCTCTTCCACTCTTCCACTGCCAGACTTTCTATCAGTTGTCGTGTCCTAGCACAATGAATTATCAAAT
Source organism: Elymnias hypermnestra (assembly GCA_015832385.1). Lineage (NCBI taxonomy): Eukaryota > Metazoa > Arthropoda > Insecta > Lepidoptera > Nymphalidae > Elymnias > Elymnias hypermnestra. The sequence continues at coordinate 136,211 of JACTOM010000911.1, forward strand.
AAATACCTACAACAAACAGGGATGTGCATCTTGGGGGGTGCAAGGGTGCCTTCTCCTAACACTTGCATAGATTCTAGAAGAAAGGGAGCCCATCGTGCATCTGTGATCCTGAGGATGTGAAGGACATCGAGCACATCGCCTTTGACTGCCCTGTATTCACCGATTTGAGTTAATTAAAGTACACAATTCCAAATTATCGTCACTTACAATCATTTTGTCGCATTTACATACATACATAGCATCACGCCTCATTCCCATAGGGGTAGGCAGAGACAACATCCTTCCACTTGCCACGATCCTTGCATATCTCCTTCGCTTCTTTCATTCTCATTAAACCTTTCATACAAGTTCGTCGGTTTAGAGTACTCTTGACCTGGCCGTTATTTAAAATGTCCTGGATTTGGTCCAGGAACGTTCGCCTTGGTCTTCCCCTTCCAACTTTCGCATTCACTCTTGACTCATAAATCCTTTTTGTCAGTCTCCTTTCGTTCATTCTCTCTACATGCCCAAACCATCTAAGCATACCTTTCTCAATCACAACGTTCTCTTAGTCTATTCACACTATTTCTTACTCTGTCACTCAGTTTTAATCCACTCATGCTTCTCAACGCTCTCATCTCTACCGCATTTATTTTACTTTTGTGATTCTTCTGCCATACCCAACTTTTACTACCATGCATAAGTGTTGGCACCAACACTCCAGCATGCACTGCCAGTCTAGCTCTTTGAGACACCATCTGGCTATTCATAAAGGCGTGCAGAGCACCATTTAACATATTCCCAGCATTCACTCTCCCTTTAATATCACTTTCACATGTTCCATCTTTTGTAAATTTAGATCCCAAGTATGCAAATTCTTTCACCACTTCCACTTGTTGTTTGTTGTTATCGCATTTAAATGTTACATATGTCCATCCTCAGGCTCTAGACTGTCTGTGTATCAAATTTTATTGAAATTCAAGCCAGCATTTATAATATTAGTAAAGATTAATCAATTTCATTCTAATAAAGTTTGTAAGAAGGTATTTTTAAATGGCCTCATATTACTCGTTTTGTTATTTTATAATAACGGCTTCCAATGAAAGTATAGCTATTAAATTTGATCCGAATCGTCGATTTTGTGACCAAAATACAAGGACTGACAAGTCTTTTCTTAGTAGTATTAATCAGTAATTATAAACCAATGCTAAAAGCGAAACATTTCTGTGTTAGCTGAGAATATCTAGAACAGTAAATGGATTGTTTGTTCACTTTCTTTGCATTGTCTTGTGTTATGTAAACAAGACAGAACAATGAGTATTTCTTCGTAAACCGACGTTACTCAAATAGGCGTTGAATTGTTTTGTAAAGCGTCAATAATACTTATTTAATGGACAAACCCGGTTATTATATTAACTATGTTTATTTCGGATAAATATTGAGAACCCTTGACTCTAAAACGAGTTAAGCCAGTGTTATAAGTTGTCAGAATATAACTGAATCAAAAGAAAAATAAAGATTAATAACTGAAAACAATAAAAAAATAAGGTGAGTGTGGGTACTTAAGTTAAAATGCTTTTCTTTGCATAAAACTCAAGTATATAATGAAAATTTGTAACATTATTGTAGTCTATGACTGTTGAATTTTATAATAGTTTCATTTTTTATTAACTGATAGGACATAATACCCAATAATATCAGATATCATTCAGCGAAAGGCCTGATAAAATGAACCCAGATTTAATGAGTACTTAATCGTAAAATGATTATCCTAGGAAAAAATTGATAAGAAATAAAATTGTAGGAAATTTAATTCTGAACAACTTTGATCATTACCATTTTCCACGTAACGTTGAAAATAAGCGAGTCATTGGTAACAGAATGTTGACCCCAGAAACAGAAAGTGAAGCCACCAAGATGACCGCCAATGATTCTAGAGGAAAAATTGCTGTTAACAAATTAATGTAGCCCCTTTTTTAAGCTAATTCAACTATAAGGGAAAATCTGTTACTGCATAATCTCTAAATTTATTTCGAGGCGTAGAGATAGGACACTTGAAGAAATCATCGAACCGAAGTGCACCAAACCGAGTCTATTAGATCTTCAATAATGCAACGAGGGTTAGAAATCACTAATATCACTCAAAATTATTCGCAATTGTCTAGAAATTTACAAAAATGACTCCTTTCGCGATGCAGACTGTGGCTAAGTACAGATTTCCCAATATTTTATACGTTATGGACCAAACGGGTTATATTAGTAAGGCAACAATGCAAAGTGGGTTAGAAACCACTGAACTTACTTATTAACCCACTAACTCACTCAAAATTATTTGCGATTCAATGAAAATTTAGAAAAACTTCTCCTATGATTGAATTTTACCAACGGAAATGCACGATTACGGCTATATTAGAACTGCAATAATGCAAAACCCTTAAGAGACCACTAAACTTACTCATGAACCCACTAACTGTAACAAAATTAATCGCGATTGAGTGTATATTTAGAAAAATTATTCCTTTCGCAATGTAGACGGTAGCTAAGTAGAGATTTCCTAACCTTTTCAAGGGATTGAAGTTTTCCAACCCACATGCACCAAACCGGTTATATTAGAAAGGATATAATGAAAAAAGGGTTACTAACCACAAAACTCACCCATTAACTTCATTTAAAAGTATACGCGATTGATTGAAAATTTCCCAATATTTCCTTGGGATTGAAATTTACCATCGGAAGTGCACCAAAACAGTTATATCAGAAAGACAATAATAAAACACGGGTTAGTTACCACTAAACTCATTTAAAAGTATTTGCGATTGATTGAAAATTTAGAAAAACATCTCCTATCGTGATGAAGACAGCCGCTAAGTACAGATTTCCCCATATCTCCATGGGATTGAAATCTACCAATAGAAGTGCACCAAAATGGTTACATTAGAAAGGCAATAATAATACGAGGGTTAGTTACCACTAAACTCATTTAAAAGTATTTGTGATTGATTGAAAATTTAGAAAAACATCTCTTATCGTGATGAAGACACTCGCTAAGTACAGATTTCCCCATATCTCCATGGGATTGAAATCTACCAATAGAAGTGCACCAAAATGGTTACATTAAAAAGGCAATAATAATACGAGGGTTAGTTACCACTAAACTCATTTAAAAGTATTTGCGATTGATTGAAAATTTAGAAAAACATCTCCTATCGTGATGAAGACGGTCGCTAAGTACAGATTTCCCCATATCTCCGTGGGATTGAAATCTACCAATTGAAGTGCACCAAAACGGTTACATTAGAAAGGCAATAATAAAACGAGCGTTAGTTACCGCTAAACTCATTTAAAAGTATTTGAAATTTATTGAAAATTTAGAAAAACATCTATCGTGATGAAGACGGTCGCTAAGTACAGATTTCCCCATATTTCCATGGGATTGCAATCTACCAACGGAACTGCACCAAAACGTTTTATAGAAAGCCAGTACTGCAAAGTGGGTTAGAAACCACTAAACTTACTCATTCATTTAACATTCGCTGTTAAGTGGGAATTTAGAAAAATGACTCCTTTCGTGATGTAGACGATCGCTAAGTATAGATTTCCGTTGTAAACTCTCATGAGCACTTAAACATTTCTGTCCAATTCATTTATCATAAGTACTTGTGTTGTGAGTAATGAGTTTAATATTGAGTTTAATATTGGAGAGGGAAAATGCAAGCGAACAAACATTACCACATTGAGGAATAGAGAATGGTTGTTGGTTTTAGCTAGTAATCAATAAAATCGTTCGCATTACCATTATTGTTGCCGGATTAGATACCATAAACTCCCGCTAAAAGCTTAAAACGTTCTCATTGCCACATCCTTGCGGTTAACGAGAATGTTTATATGTTGACGTAACCATACGTGAAATTTATTTTAGACAAGGTTTCCTTTTTGCCAACGAGTTGACTGTGATTATCTAATGGTAAATGATGATAATAATAAGATTGTAGCACTAACTTAGTGAGATGGGTGGAGGGCGGTTGCCTTCTTTTGCGAGACCGTCATCTCGTTGAAGGAGGCAAATGGGAGGATACGGGAGCAAGAGGCTGGAGCTTACCCTCGCCGTCGGAGGAGGCTTGGTGGCAGAAGTCGCACTTATGCACTTCATGCCTCACTCTATTGAGTGGTAGAACTTCATAGTCGGTACCATCCGGGTCACTAGAGTGGAATGCAGTTAGGAAACCTCTAGTGATCTCACTCATGGATGGGGAGGGATCCGCTGGGTTTTAGTGAGTATTCTTTTATCAGTGAGTCCCACACTCCCGATGGAATTAAGCTTTCATCGGGGTGCGTAAAGGCATTTCCCAGCGCAAAAAAAAAAAAAATAACTTAGTGAGGCTAATTTACATTTCTACTGCACAACATTATACCAAGTCGCAAACGTTATGGCTGTCTTTGGTGGTAAAATAATAACTAACCATGGCCAAAGCCGTTCCCCAGTCCAGACAAAATAGAAAACGGATGCATAGACATAGAGCTATTATAACTTCGAATAAACTAATACAGTTATTAGAAGATAATAAAAGATATAAATTGTAAACTAAGAAAAAAATAGAATGTAAATTGACGAGAGAGAGAGAAAACCAATCTTTCGTAATTTACGCAATAATACTAGAACTTGGTGACGAAAACTAGCTATTTTGGGGTCGAAAGTTATGCTTTTTGAAAGAGATGAATCTATGATGAATGGCAATATTTTGATCTGAATTTACAAAAGATGGAACATGATAAAGTGATATTGAAAGGAGAGTGAATGCAGGGAATATGGTAAATGGTGCCCTGCGTGCTTTTATGAATAGCCAGATGGTGTCTCAAAGGGCCAGACTGGCTGTGCATGCAGGAGTGTTGGTGCCAACACTTATATATGGTAGTGAAAGTTGGGTATGGCAGAAGAATCACAAAAGTAAAATAAATGCGGTAGAGATGAGAAGAATGATTGGATTAAAACTGAGTGACAGAGTAAGGACTAGTGTAATAAGAGAACGTTGCTGTATAAAAGAAGATGTAGTGACTAAAACTGAGAAAGGTATGTTTAGATGGTTTGGGCATGTAGAGAAAATGAATATAAGGCGACTGACAAAAAGGATTTACGAATCAAGAGTGAATGTAAAAGTTGGAAGGGGAAGACCAAGGCGAACGTTCCTGGATCATATCCAGGACATTTTAATTGAGGGCCAAGTCAAGAGTATTCTAAACCGACGAACTTGTATGAAAGGTTTAATGAGAATGAAAGATGCGAAGGATCGTGGCAAGTGGAAGGATGTTGTCTCTGCCTACCCCTATGGGAACATGGCGTGGTGCTGTGTTTGTAAAAAGAACAATGGTCCCAAATGTGACCCTTGTGGAACTCTAGAAGTGACTAAATTAGGTTTGGGATAAATTACATTTATTGTGGCTATTTGTGATCTATTTGACATTTATGATATTGACCACCTGACTAAATTGCCATGAATACCATACAATTCCAGTTTTTTAAACAACAATTGATGGTTTACTTTATCGAATGCTTTTTGGAGATCCATATATATACCAACCTGTTGTTTTTTGTCAATATTTTCAATAAAAAGTATGTATATATTTAGATAAATTTGTTATAGTAGACTTATTTTTGACAATGCCATGTTGTTGTGAAAGGATGTTACGACTAGCTGAAAAAAAATGGTGAAACCGAAATCCAGACTCGTTAGGACACTCACTTTTCCCATATTTATATTGATTGCTAAGGTGTGGACATTGCTAGAAGTAGAAAAGCAGAAAATTCAACCTCTAGAGATGTGGTGCTGCATAATACATAAACTCGACTTCTAACAAGATTAATCTCCTATTCTTACTTTCCTCCAGTCGGCGTGTCAAGCAGTCAATCGAAGGTCTCGTTTGTCATGGATAAGTGGAAGGCAACAGACCTCACGGGAGGTCTTTTACTAGATTCAGTGACCAGACCAAACCTGCACTAGGAGCTGAATAAAAAGACTGATAAATGATCGATCAGGGAGAGGTGGCAACTCGTTGCTATGCGCATATCTTGCCCTTTCCATTACGTTATGACTACAACGACCACTCTCTTTAGATTCATTTAATGGTAACTGTATACAGTTCTACAATAAACTCTCCATAAATTACAAATGTTTTATTAGTCGTACTACAGTTTGTTAATGATTTAGGATGTAATATATAAATTAAGTAAAGAACTGGGAGTACCAATGATTAAACACGTAGATTTATAAAGGTAACACGTAAATTTAAAGCGAACGAAAGTAATGATTCTTTGTAAAACACTTGCATAATACTTGTTTAAAATTCAAGGCTTTTGGTGATGAGGAAACCTTCTTGAAACCCTGGAGAAGTTGTGGAATTTATGTAGCTTTTTATCCTGTCGTGGCACAGCTTGGTGGGTCAATGCATTAAAATTCTTTCTTCCATAAATGAGGAAGCCTCTCCCTTGTATTGGTACTTTAATTGACTGCTACTAACAATGATTGCAGTATAAAACTGTGACACAACCATACGTTCATGCTACGATAGTTATTTGTTAATTAAAAATTCCGTCATTGTGTAAACTAATCGTGTACAAATAAATAACTAGACTACACGAATTGGTTATCGGTAATTCTTTGAATGTTGACAGCATATTTTTTACTGATTACTCATAGTAGATATATCTATAACGAGCTCCAGCCCGAGGTCATGTTTGACTGGCTATTATAATATATTCTAATGCCATCTAGGTTCATTGCAGTTTTAAATGATGATAAGTTAACTGTGACCTCATCTGGTGCCCCCAGAGATTGGTCTTAGTGTCTCTGGTTAGGAGTGACCTCTTTCTGTCAGTTTGAAGGGCCAAGGAGTCTTCTTTTGTGAGGCAGTCATCTTGCAGAAAGAGACGTTAGAAAGGCAAAGTCCTTTAAGTCGGATTTATCCGGGGCGTCAGAGTTAAATTCGTCCGCGAACATCTGACGTCCACCACAGATGAAGAGGGTTACTATGGGTTTTAATAGGTGTTCTGGTATCAGTGAGTCCCACACTCCTGGGTGGAGCTGTATACTTATCTGGCTTGCGTAAAAGCATCTCCCAGCGTATAAAAAAAAGGTTAGAGTGGAAGTGCGCTAACCTGGTAAGAGGTATTCTTTTTGGTTTCTATACGGCATTAACTAGCCTACATTGCTCCTCCAATTACTCCAGCGTCGCTCTCAAACTCGATCTTTTTCTAGATTTCCGCTAGAAAATGTCTTTATGCACCCCGACAAAATCTAATCAGGAGTGTGGAACTCTTAATAAACTAGAATACCTGCTATATACCAGCAATACCCTCCCCATCCTTAAGTGGAGCACCAGAGAGTCACTAGACGCAATATACTCTGGTACTCCGGAAGACTTCTGATAGGAAACTTTGGAAGGAGGCAGGAGAAGAGTAAATCTACGCCTGCTATCTCCCAACCTCCTGCATCCTGGAGTAAAGGAGCGTCAACAGTGTCCTTCCTCTGCCTCTCATGTGCCTCTTTCAGTGAAATAACAGTCTCGCAAAAGGAGGCCACTGCCCTCCACTCCCTGGTGAGCATTGAAAGGTTATTAACGACCAACGACGTTAATACATACTGCATCTCATATCAGAAGGAGGCAGAAGTGGTGCATTAATATACGGTCTAGCCTTTTGAAGAGTTAAGGTTTGTAAAAAAGATATATTTATAATTATAAATGAATATGCATTTTTTCATAAATTATCTGACTCGCGCAACTGCGTTTACTTTGCCAAAACCCGCGTCCATTAAATCTATGATATCTTCTAAGATATCCACTTTAATGAGATGCTGTTAAAAGGAGATTTGATATACATGAAATATACAATGTATGTAATGTATTTAATTATTTAAAAAATAATACTGTATTATATAAAATAGCTTGGTACCTAATACATATTTTATGTAAAATTTAAAAGATAAAAATGGTTACTATGGGTTATCGTTTAGAGATAAATATATACTATGTCCAACTTTTTTATCCATCTTTTTATGATAAACATATTTATAGTACATTAATTTGATCTATCTCGTAATATTTAGCCAGTGTTTGCGATTTAAGCGCACAAAAATATTTTTGTTACATCATATTACAAATCTACAATTTTTCCAACTTTTCTGTACTGTCATATGTATGTGTTATACATATAAATATTCCTCTTGAATTACACTATCTATTACTGAAAACTGCATTGAAATCCCTTGAATAATATAAAAGATCTAATCCAACAAACAGCGGTATCGACTATCAATACGATGTAATAATAAATACGTTATTGACACTAAAGCAACTCTAATTTGTTATATTGAAATGTAATAAAATACTATAAATAGAATAATTATATTTCCATCTGAAGCATAATATGTATTTACATCATGAGAAGCAAATATTTCCATCGATTTCCACCAGTAAATATAAACAGACATACGACGTAAAATGTTGCCATCTTGTAAACAGAAAACATGACTGCATACTCGTAAATATATACAGTGAAGAAGGTTTAGAAATCATTTGTCTAGTTAAGCATAGGCACATTTGCCTCTGTTATGTGGCAGTTAAACAGACTTGTCCTTTTTGTTAAAAACTATTTATTCACTTAACTTTATAATTTAAAATAGAACTAAACAATAACTTAATTACAATTTAAAAGAAACAGAGTAATGAGAAACAAAGTAATGAGAAACAGAGTAATGAGAAACAGAGTATCAATGTTAGAACTAAGAGTGTTGGATATAGAATGTGTGTGTAATTGGGAATGAGGAAGTATTTATATAGGACGATGTGGCAGGGATGAGACGTGGAGGGTGTGAGAGGGTTGTTAACTTAACTAGCTTGTTTATTGTAACGAACCTAATCTACTAATTGATGTTTACAATGATAATGAGTGAATACTAGTGAGAATGATTGCCTCATTGGTCTAGTGGTTAGCATGTTCGACTACAGACATGAGGTCCTGGGTTCGAGTCCCGGGTCGGGCCAATTCAAAAATCAATATTGAGTTTTCTATTAAGATTTTCTCAATATTTGCCCGAAGTTGGGAAGTTGGCGGTGTGATCCACCCCCGTGCCTCGGAGAGCACGTTAAGCCGTCGGTCCTGCGCCTGATCTCTCTCCGGTTGTGTCGGATTCCCGTTACATCGGACTATGAGAGTGAAGGAATAGAGAGTGTACTTGTGTACTATACCTGCCAATCCGCAGTGGAGCAGCGTGGTGGGTCTACGCTCTGAAAAACCCTCGCTCCTCGGAGTGAGGAGGCCTGTGCCCAGCAGTGGGACGTTAAAGGGCTGCTACTTACTTACTAGTGAGGATATGGAATGACAATACTGAATGTTACCAAGCTAGGTATTTATATGTATAGATATGAGTATTATATAACACCTCCACATAGTTTTAAGAAATATGTCAAAAACGTGCTATTACAAAAGGTATATTATAATATTGATGATTATTTAAGCGATAAAGACATTTGCAAATGAAAGCTAAATTGTAACCTACAAAAACTAATTTTAAAAGAGTAACCATTGAGTTTCTTGTCTGTTTCTTCTCAGTACAATCAACTTTCCGAATCGGTGGTAAATTTGTCACCAACGGACAGACTATTGACGATTCAAAAGTAGTTTATTGTATAGATCGTAATTATAACATCTCGATTTATTTTCGTTAACATAAAAGCTTTTAATTACTTCCTTTCAGATTATTATATAAACAATTACATTAATAATCTAATTGATATACAGATTTTACTTCACAACGAATATATATCTAAGTAATACACTTTTAAATTAGTAATTTCATTTAAGTCGAATGTCCGACATTACTCAATTTAAAAATACTCTAAAGGTATTGAAAGTATTTTCGAAATCGAACCAGTAATTTGTAGCTTGAATATAACAAATTGTATTATAAAAAATAAAAACAAACATTCAAAATGCAACACGTTCCTCGATAATATTAAAGAAAAGATATTCTTGTGGCGGTAAAGAAGTAAAGAAGTAAAGAGTAATAGCGATTAGAGCAATACGGGGTTACCGTACAGTATCGTGGACGGCAGCAACCCTGCTGGCGGGCGATCCCCCTTGCGAGTTGAAAGCGGAAGTTCTCGCAGCTTCTTACCAGTGCAGAGTAGCTGCGAGGGCCAGAGAGGAAATACCTAATGCCGACGAGGTTAAGAGGATCAAGATCATTGCCGACAGAGCCCTGATCCAAGCATGGAAACAGGACCTCGGGTCCCCAGCAACCGGTGGGGCCATAATTGCGGCACTCCGCCCTCACTTGGAGCAATGGCTGGGTAGAAGACACGGAGTGCTTTCCTACCGTTTGGTGCAGGTGCTAACCGGTCACGGCTGCATTGGAAAATACCTGCACCAAATCGTTGGCTGTGAGCCGTCGGCCATCTGGGGACCTCAGCGTCATCTGCTGACGTCGCAGATCGGTGCAGACCTCTCGCTGGCAAGTATTATAGGTGCAATGCTTGTCAACGTGCGGGGCTGGAATGCTGTTGCCACCTTCTGCAAAACTGTCATTTCGCTAAAGGAGGCACGGCAAGGAGAGAGGGCGAATGCAGCTGAAGCACAGTACCCCGGACGGAGGGGAATAGGAAATAGGAGACGGAGGTTTATCCAACTCCTCCCCCTGTAGTGCACTTTTGAGCCGGCTTCATTCGGAGGGGCCAGAGTGGAATGCCACAACGAACCTCTGGTCCTTCCATTCTATATATAATTTCTAGATATAATTTGTAATACTTTATTGTCTCAGAAGTTCCCTACATTATTTTCTTTAGATAGAGATTTTTAAATTGGTTATATTTTTCAAATACATTGACCGATTTTAATAATTTAAAATGTATTTTAAAGGTATTGAAACGGTCTTTAATAAAATAATAATAATGGGATAATTATTAATACAGAGGTGTGAATAATATGGTTTGATTAATGTCGGCATTTTTATTAACTTTTAAAATGTAAAAAAGTAGTAATAGTGGCATAACTACAGTAGTTGGACATATGATATTGCAGACTTTTTTGTAGATATTAACACGTACTATAATATTGTAGAACATTTTTTTGTTCTGGCATTAATAGTTTTCGCAATGCACGCGAAGACAGATTTTTTCACACCTTGGGTTTCAATAATGCATTTTTCTTAAGGATCCCTATTTTTTTTTAGAAAGTGTTTTAGCTTATATCACTCAGTGAAAATGCAGCTTTCTAACGGTGAAAAATTTTTTGAAATCGGTCCAGCAGTTTTTGTTACAAACAGACAAATGTATCCTCTTTATAATATTTAATGTTTGTTATTTACATAGATTACTAAGAACTCCATTATAGCCTGTCGTGCTATCCAAGAAATGATATAATCTAGTATTAATCAATTTAGATTTAAGATAGCTTTACTAATAAATATCTAGTGGTAGATAATTTTTTTTAATGACTCAGCAAAATCGCTAGAGCCTTGAATGTTCAAGATGTTACACAAATGATTATATCTGCATATTATAATATAAAGTCCCCCATTAAGTCTTCCTGCTCGCGATTAACTCATAAACTACTAAACGAATTTGCATTCAGTATCTAAAGATAGAGTGATTTTTAAGGATTTTTTATGCATATAATTTGTCATGTATTAGTATAAATTGTTTGAAATATAACGACATTTCTTAAGAGTGTCGGAAAAATCAAGCCGAATACGGTCTTCAGTCGAAAACGCTGCCTTATCCTTTAGAGATATAACAAAACAATGTATCGTAAGATAATTCCGCTTTTATAGATCTACATAAATGTCTACAATAGCATATATTTATCTTTTAAGGATTACTCACTACATGCATTTAAGCTCCAATGCTAATCGTTACGTATCACTACGCTAGTCGTGAGAAGACAGGATGAGTTGTTACAGAAAATGCTGCCTAATCCCTTGGAGCTATAACAAAACAATGTATGGTAGGATAATTCCTTTTTTATAGATCTATAAAAAAGTCCACTATGGCATATATCAATCTTTTAAGGATTACTCACTATATCCATTTCATCTTCAGACACAAATGGTTAAGTAAAAATGTCAAAAAATCGATTTTTAATAATTGTTTTTTCAATTTTCAATGAAATTGTTTATCTGTTTGTTTGCCCTGTCTAATCTCTGAAACCAAATTTTTAAAAAGGATAAGTAATGTTATAAAAAACTGCAACAGAAACCACTAGAAGTGTAAAGTAATATCAAAGAGAACTACGACGTTTATAATGTATTAACTGTTTCCAGTTGTATCTACCGCTTAATTCCAAATCCCATGGGTGTATGGGGAAATTCTTCTTAGTGAATGTCTACGTTACGTAAATAATATGTATTCCAAATGACAAGTCAAACAGACGAATACATTTGGAGACTTCGTGATGCGTTCATCGCTCGCTATTTTTCGCTTTTACATCGAAATCTCGCAGATATTTGAGGAAAACTGTTCTTAGTGAGCGTCTACATTGCTAAAGGAATTTTTATATTGCATTTTAAGTAAAACGGACGAATAGTTTTGGAGACTTCGTGATGCTTCAATGAGTCATCGATTTTTGCTTATATATCCCGATCCCGTGGGAATATGGGGAACACCTGTTCTTAGTAAGCGTTTGTGTCACGTAAGTAATGCTTATGTCGAATTTTAAGTTTTTCGGGGAAACGGTTTAAGATATACATAGATAATTGAGTGAGAGGTCAAGTTTCGTTACAGATACATTTTAAAATAGTCGGAGATTCCTCTTTCTGAGAATGTATAGAAATAAATATTAGCTTATATTAAAGATTAAAATACCAGCTATCTGTCAATGTAAGTCTCGTGAAAATCGGTCCAGCCGTTTCAGATTTAGACGGATCCAAACACACATAGACAGTGTGACTCAATTCTAAGAAAGTAACGCGTAAACATTGATATTACATTTAGTAATAAGTTATTTTTACATTGTAAACAGACACTACAATTTAATCTTTGTAATTTCATTTAAAAAAATAATCAAGATAAGGAATGGTGTCGACAATTAATTAAATTTTCCACTGCGTTAACTTTATCAATTATTATAGAGACGCTGAAAAGCAAACACGTCATCAGAACAGAAAAACGTTTCGTAAAACTTAAAAGAAATTATAACTTCTATATTTATATACTAGAGTTTTGATTTATTTTGTTGCTAAACAGATCTACATTCTCAAAATTTCGTTGAAACTAAAGTGTTTGCTTTCCAGCGTCGTTATATAAAACCCTCTTATTCTCATTCACAACGAAATCTCCGAAACCATAGACCAAATTGGCTGGCTACATAGAAGATGACACAGAAGATATATATCTTATCAACTAGAAATAAAAACAGCTAAGAAAGAAACTACAAGAAACAGTAAAACAATGAATATTCACGAGTTAATGATATATCTGGCTGTAATTTATAATAAAAATTGCGTAAGTTTAATTATACAATATCAGTCTTGTTATTGTTAAATCGCAACTTCCCGGTTGCGATTGCGACCTCTATGGCATAATGATGGCCAACCTTGGTATATATAAATAATGGTAAAAATACGCTTTAATAGAAGATGAAACTAATAAGAACAACATAATTTTCAATGTGTATAACATTGGAATAGATTTATTAGCAAAACATGCTTTTTAATATTTAAAAGCGTAAGGTGTTGTAAGCACCTCACGCTTTGTGGTTTGTTTTAGTTCGATTGATTCTTTAGATGTAATTTTTGAGTTTATTATTAAAATCAATGTTATTTGTTAAGAAAACAGCTGTCATATCCAAGTACGGTAAGTGATGTAATGTTATAGTTGAAGTTGGACTCAGGGTACATTATTTTCTTTAGATTGACATTTTTTAATTCGTTATATCTTTACAATGAAATGTCCAATTTTAATCATTTAAAGATTTTTTTACAGGTATTGAAACGGTCTTTAACAACCCCTTTAATAGGATAAGGATTAACGCAGACGTATGAATAATTTGCATTGATTATTCTCGGCACTAAAATTAAAAAGTAGTTTTAGTGGCATAACTACAGTAGTTGGGCATATGGTATCATAGACTTTTTTATAGACATTAATACCTTTTATAACTTTTATAAACATTTTTTGTTCTATCGTCAATAGTTTCCGCAACGCCCGCGATGACATTTTTTTTTGTGACAATTTTTTCACACCTTGAATTTGAGTAATGCATTTTTCTTAGGGATCCCTATTTTTTTTGAGAAAGTAATAGAAGCTAGTTCGTTCAGTAAAAGTCAAGCTTTTAAATGGCAAATTTTTTTTTGAAATCGGTCCAGTAGTTTTTGTGTGAAAACGTAACAAACATACATATACATAAACACACACAAAAACACAAATTGTTCCCTTATTGCCAAGTCGCTGACTTAGGGGAGTGGGAAATAGGAGGCTGAGAGTTACGCAATTCCTCCTTGTAGTGAACCTGTGAGTCGGCTTCATCCGGGTGGAGATATAGTTCTCACTTCGCTAGCTGAGGTTATCAGGTTTAGATCCTGGAAGCGCTAAATAAGTAATTTTATTTTCTTATTTGACTGCCTCTGGATTGATGGGTTTCGACTATGGGTACTTACCTTCTGTTGCGGACGGGAGCTGCAAGCCTAGCGCATCGCCGGCGGCAACTAATTCTGATTGGTCAACCGCCAGCGACCCCCCTCCCTCTCCTACCTCATCGCCTGCGATTGCCCTTTCTCCTGCTCGTTTCGACGTAGGTACGTGCCGAGTAGGAGAGTTGTACAAAAGGATTTAAATGACCCATCTCGCCTTAGACTCCCGAGCAGAGTAGATCCCCTACTAAGTGCGACTTGTGAACATCAAGAATCCAGAACTCTGCGAACCGAACCACTGCACACCGACGACGAACGTTTTGAACCGGGAATAACTAACTGCTGGATATTGAAACGCGAAGACCCAAGCGACGAAGATCCGAACTCTCAAGAACTAAAGGCTGCAGACCCGAACACGCAAGATAGAAGCACCTGAACTACCTATAGTCCACTGAGCCCGGGGGATTTGATTGAACCTGAATCCCTCCCCAACACCTTCCTATTAGCAATGACGTCGCCAAATACTAAAGAAACACGTGTCGCTACAGTCAAGGGTTAGTATGTTAGCAATCTCAGTTATCTATAACATTATACATACATATTGATACGCATTTGAGATATTGGACGAATTTGTTTTGATAATTATATCACCCCACTTATTAACCTAGTTCATAGAAGTTTAAATGATATATCTATTCATATTTGATGCAAAAATCAAAATCAAAATTATCTTTATTAAAGAAGGCGTATTTTATAATCGTCAAATTATTATTTTTTTTCCCACACTCTTATTCTAATATACGTCTGATGATGGTACTCAAGAACGTCTTAAAATCTAAAGTTACGAGGGTTCCTTCGCGCCCTGATCCTACAAGAACCCACAACAAACTCAGTCGGGTATTTTTTTTGTTACCATCATCATTACAATATCATATTAGTTTATTATATTTTAACGTCAAGGTAATCTTGCAACTTATAATACGATTTTTCTATCAACTTTCTTTTAACAAAGACTTTGAGTTTATTAATTGACATCTTTAGAACGTCTTGTGGGAGTTTATTATAGAAACGTATACAGTTACCCTTAAATGAGTTATTAATTTTATGCAGCCTACTAGAATGTATTACAAGTTTGTTTCGGTTTCGTAAGTTATATGATATACATTCACTCTTTTTATTAAAACAGTCACTGTTTTTATGTACGTACAACAAGTTTTCTAATATATATACGCAGTGAACTGTCATTATGTTAACTGCCTTGAATTTGTTTCTTAGCAACTCTCTTGGACCCATATTGTAAATCGCACGATCGGCCCTTTTCTGCAGCACAAATATGGCATCTATATCAGCAGCATTACCCCAAAGTAGAATACCGTATGACATAATGCTGTGAAAATAGCTGAAATATACCAGTCTGGTAGTATCAAAATCTGTCAGAGGATGAATTTCTTTCAATGGCGTAAGCCGCAGAGCTGAGCCTGTTAGATAGACCACTTATATGGGGCCCCCACTGTAATCTGTTATCTAACGTATCACCTAAGAAAACGGTACTGTCTACAAGGTCTAGTTCCTCATTATTAAGTTTAACAATGGTTTGCATATGTTTAACATTAAGCAGACTAAACTTAACACATTTTGTTTTATTTGCGTTGAGCAATAAATTATTAGCATCAAACCGTTGTGCCATGCTTTAAAACATATAGTAGTAATATATAACCCTCTCGGTTTCTGTCCTCATTATCTATCGATCACAAATTTCGTAACGCTCTCCTCACGCTTATTATTCACCAGCTTACTCCGAAAGTCAAGCGTGTCAATAGAAGTGCTATTTAAAAAATTACAAAACTAGAATTTTATACTGTACTTGTCTCCTTGTTCGCAGAAAAGAAGGAAGGAAGGAAACTTTATTCAGAACTTTGTAGATTTACCTTTTCACGTATAAATAAATAAACATATGAATTGATTTCTGTAAGTTTTGAAATGCAAATGCTGAGTGTTATGTTATACAAAAACACGCCAATTAGTTACTAATTGCTTTAATTTTGCTTTTTCTCATTCTTGTAAACTCTGATAACCTCTGATTGTGTATTATTATGGAATCAATGGAAACGTTCAATTGATGAAGTGTCACGTGACACTTGTTAGCGTGGTCACGTTTTAGATTAGCTTTAAATGATTCCATTAACATTTAACCTGGAACAGAATTTATTGTAAAAGTTATGTTACTCTTATTTCTAGACCTTATTACTTATACTTTATAGTACACCACACAAAATAATCATACATTAGAAAGGAGAAAGGCAAGTGGTGAGAATAATAAAAACACTACAAATATAGCCGAAAATATAATACATATTTCATTAATATATATTTGGACTATAATGCAACAGAAAATGATTTAATTACGCACATACAAAGACACACATAACTATAAGCACACACACACACAATGATGTATATTGTATTTATATCTTATATTATGTATTAATTTTAAGTTTAGTTTTCATTTTGTATATAAGTAGGTTAGGCGTATAATATATTATAAAATTGGGAAGACACTGACCCCTAAGTCACGGGCTTATCTAGTTTAGGGGTCCAGGGGTCCAGGGGTATATATATGTCGGAGAATAACAAAGAACGGAGAAGCATAAAGCACAGGGGCGTAGGGTTCTCCGCCGACATCGTTATGAATTGGTTCCATTATTTAAATTTCTTATTCTGTGGGCGTTCATGGGTGATGTTGGTGCAATCAAACACTTTATTAATTAACTCGGATTATAATGTTCAATCACTTAATGTTCCCGATATCAATTTACACAAACTCATTAATACCAATAGCTAGGAACGCGACAGTTTCAATAGTCGACCACTCCGGCCGACCGCCACTCGATAACTGCCGAGTGACTCCAGCCGGACTGCCACAATTGACTCTGTCCACACCGATAGATGGCGCCAGCGTTCCACAGAAATCTGCCCTCCGACATATATATAGGTTTGGATTATTGTGAAAGTCCAGAGAATGTTTAAATCATGAGTAAATTTGAAAAAAAAAAACAAAATACTTGGAATATAGTAAAGCAACAAATTCGCTTTCCCTAAGAAACTGTTCGTACCTGTCAAACATTGAAAATTCGTCACATCGTTCAGAAATCAATTTAATTTAAAGGTCGTTCAGAAGTCAATTTAATTTAAAGGTCGTTCAGAAATCAATTAAATTTAACCTTCATTCACAAATCTAATTCAATTTAAAGGTCATTCAGAAATCAATTTAATTAAAAGGTCGTTCAGAAATCAAATTAAATTTAAAGGTCATTCAGAAATCAATTTAATTAAAAGGTCGTTCAGAAATCAATTCAATTTAAAGGTCGTTCAGAAATGAAATTAAATTTAAAGGTCGTTCAGAAATCAATTAAATTTAAAGGTCGTTCAGAAATGAAATTAAATTTAAAGGTCATTCAAAAATCAATTAAATTTAAAGGTCGTTCAGAAATCAATTAAATTTAAAGGTCGTTCAGAAATCAATTAAATTTCACGGTCTTTCACAAATCAAATTAAATTTAAAGGTCATTCAGAAATCAATTAAATTTAAAGGTTGTTCAGAAATTAAATTAAATTTAGAAGTGAAGGTTTTTCTTCTATTTAATTAAGTATTTTTAATAAAAATCAAATAAGAGTAGTTTCAATATGGACAAAAAACACGGCATTTTTATTTACAATTCGTCATTTGAGATTTCAATAAACCATTTGTATTAATTATCGACACTTTTAATATTTTAATGACAATTAAATTCCTGACATATCTTCCTTTTTCCCTCCCTCTAAGTCTCGGAAATCTAAAGTTTTAGACTTGTATAGATATTTTTTTACCCAAAGAAGTTTTACTTCTGACATGTGTACTTTGTTGCTCGTCGTCGTCGTCGCTTGTCTCCAGCGGCTACCGGCGACTCTCTTTACGTTATCGGTTCACCTTGTGGGGGTCACCACTCCAGCACTGTCGGCTCCCAACGTCCATCGGTCTTTCGGACTATGTGCCCCGCCCATTGCCACTCCAGGTTCGCGATTCGTTCACGTAGAAAAACTCCGAGCATAGCCCTCTCCATCGCACTCTGAGCGACTCTGAGCTTTCGAATTAGGCCCATAGTTAGCGACCACGCTTTGGAGCCGTAGGTCATCATTGGCAACACGCACTGTTTGAAGAGTTTTGTCTTCAGGCACTGAGGAGTATCGGACGAAAACATCTACCGTATTTTTCTGAACGCTGCCCAACTGAATTGGATTGCCCTTGTGGAAATTAGACCTACCTAGCTGGACTATATGTCCCAGATCTGCGAACTCGTAAAGAGTTTCGAGAGCTGAGTTCTCAACGATGACTTGGTGTGGCAATACATGGATATTAGACATAATTTTAGTCTTAGTTCGCGCGTTATTTTTCTTGTTCATTATATTTTGACATTTGACATTGACAACCAACAATTTCTGAACGCAACTATAATATTTGGCGGGAATAGTTAAGTTGAAACATTCTGGAATCATCATTCAGCTTTTGTGTCAGCTAGTATATGATATTTGAACAGATCTTTAATGTGTATTGTAACCAAACGTAACCCTGACCGAATATGTAAGTAAATAATATATTTGTGAATCCATTTGTAACACATTAATGCTATTACAATATAATGTACTGAGTGCACTCCTTTATCAATGTTTACAGCTGTGCCTTATATTAATGAGTGACGAGGGCCGCGCCCCCGTCTTATCACCACAGTGCAATAGTAAACTTTAAAACTTGATTGTAAATCGAAGGAAAATGAACCCGGGACCTTGATAATCATCAATGAATTTTTATCTATCCGTTATACCACAAACCAATCTTTATGTAACATTTAATTGTCAATGAAAGCTGCCCTGTTTATGGCAATGCCATTAATCCTGATAGGTTAGCTCTCATCGACAGGATCGGGTTTAGTTTAGTGTCATCCACAAAAGGTGGTTGTTTCAAACTATTAGAAACACCCACACCAAATCACATTAACTAACAACGTTACACATTAACGTCCCACTGCTGGACACAGGCCTCCTCGCTTCGAGGAACGAGGGTTTTAGAGCATTGACCCACCACGCTGCTCCACTGCAGATTGGCAGGCATAGTACACAAGTGCATTCTCTATTCCTTCTCTATCAAAGTCCGATGTGACGGGAATACGACACGAGCGGAGAGAGATCAGGCGCAGGACCGACGGCTTAACGTGCCCTCCGAGGCACGGGGGTGGATCACACCGCCAACTTCCCAACATCGGGTAAATATTGAGAAAATCTTAAAATTTAGCACTATTTCTTTTAAAACTACTACTCCACGAAACACAGCTCGTTAGACTAGATTAACAAAATTGTTCAGTTCGTTAATGTTACCTCGTATTACGTAATATGTAACAATGTTATTTGGTATATTTAAGTGTTGCCACTATTACCCGAAAACTGCCAACATTTCAGAGTAACCCAATTAAGCATAATCTCACAAAACAGCTTTATTAGCTTAATTAAATGGAGGATGTCTTGCCATTGTATTTTCAAAGAATATATTTTTGTAAATCTATGATCATTTAAAAGGTGTCAGGAGACTGGTCCCGAAAACGAACACAGATGATAGTACTCGTACTAATGACACCTTATATGATGGGACAGAAGAAATTTCTATCCTAATAAAAAAGTCATATCTTTCAAACATTTTATTACCATTCGTCGACGTCGACGCTTCAACCGATGGACGTCCACTGCTGGACATAGGTCTTACGTAATGACGTCCACAAGGCCCGATCTTGCACCGCCTGGCTCCAGCGTCTGCCGGCGACCCTCTTTATATCATCGGTCCACCTTATGGGGGTCGCCACTCCAGCGCCATCGATCCTTTGGACTATGTGCCCCGCCCATTGCCACTTCAGGATCCCGATTCTTTGGACTATGTCGGTGACTTTGGTTCTACTACGGATCTTTTCATTTCTGATTTGATCACGTAGAGAAATTCTTAGCATAGCCCTCTCCATCGCTTCCGGATGACACCCATAGTCAGTGACCACGTCTCAGAACCGTAGGTCATCACTGGCAACATGCACTGTTCGAAGACTTTGGTCTTCTGGCACTGAGGGATATCTGGCGTAGTTTCCCGAATCGAAGGCCTTCTCATAGTCCACGAACGCTAAGCAAAGTGGCCGATTATACTCTTTGGTCTTCTGAATCATCTGCCGCAGCGTAAAGATTTGGTACTAAACTCTTTTACCATTAGTTAGTAGCAGCCCATTAACGTCCCACTGTTGGGCACAGGCCTCCTTACTCCGAGGAGCGAGGGTTTTTAGAGCATAAACCCACCACGCTGCTCCACTGCTGATTGGCAGGCATAGTACACAAGTGCACTCTCTATTCCTTCACTCTCATAGTCCGATGTGACGGAAATCCCGAGATCAGGCGCAGGACCGACGGCTTAACGTGCTCTCTGAGGCACGGGGGTGGATCACACCGCCAACTTCCTAACTTCGGGCAAACATTGAGAAAATCTTAATAGAAAACTCAATATCGATTTCGAACTGGCCCGACCCGGGACTCGAACCCAGGACCTCATGTCTGTAATCCAACATGCTAACTACTAGACCAATGTGGCAGTTGTCTTTTACCATTATATATACATAATCTGTTACTTTACTATCATAACAACCAGCATTGAAACACAAAATTAAAACAGCTAAGAACGGCCACGACGGCTTGAGGTCGTTGACCCGGGCCGAGACGTCAGTTGACCCGGACTGAATCGGATGGTAGTTTCCTAGGCATGAGCTTTTCTTTTACATAGATTTTTTTCTGTATATTATTTCAATGTACGACTGATGATGATATTAAACTACTTCGAATCAAAAGTTTAAGGACCCCTTGTTCCTTCAAGCTCGGTTCTGTCCTTTTTTTGGTTGTCATGATTACAATAAATATTAATAATTTATTCTGCTTCGATGAGAGAAATTTATTCACTCAAATGATTTGTAGTCCTTCAAATTAAAGAACGATTTCTCAGCTTGTTTACTTTTAATAAAAGTTTTAAATTTATTATGTGACATCTTAGTAACTTCTTCTGTGAGTTATAGAACACTTTTACATTATAAATTTAGAAACTTTCTAGACCTTTTCCCGATCTTTGTGAATGAAAAAAAACTCTATCACTTTGTTTAACAATTAATTAATTAATTAAATCCTCAGATAAAAATTTTTAAACAAGATTCCTCCCTGATAGACCTTCCCTCATGGTAAGTGATGATACAGTTAAGGAATTCTGTATTTTTTTAAACCGAAAGATCTGTAAGCGTATGTTCAACTTACAATAGAATTATATTTATTACTAGCAGACCCGACAGACTTCGTTCTGTCAAAAAGATTTGTAAAATGGCAGATTTCAATTTTACGAATGATTTTCGAAATGAATTATCTATGGCTCTTACATTTTGTGATTATTCAGTTGATTTTGAACTTTGTGCAGCGGTAATAAAGTGTAAATTGACTCTTTGACGTTAGGAACACATCTACATTGCTTAGACAACAGTGAGTACTCGTAATTTATTATGAACTCTATTGAATAGCAATAAAGGTCAAATTGACTACATTTTAGTTAGAAATCGTTTGTATAGGAAACAAAAAACTGTTTTTAAGGTTTTCCCATGCAATTATTCGAACTTCTCTCGCCATAAAAACCATCCTTGGATTTCAATGAACATTTAAAAGAGGTATTGTCAAAATTGACTCAGGCGTGTTTGAGTCATGCGCTTACCAATACATTTTGCGATTAATTTTTATATAATAGATTTCATGTCACACGCTTTAAGCTTTCAATCAACATAACCGTAGCTTTAAGTATAAAAACAGACAGATTAGCGCTTGACTGTGATCTCACCTGATGGTAAGTGATGATACAGTCTAAGATGGAAGCGCGCTAATCCGTTAAGAGGCGATATACCCCTTACGGTTTCTACACAGCATCGTACCGGAACACAAATCTCTTTGTTTGGCGACACGTTTTCGCTGGTAGGGTGGTAACTAGCCACGGCCGAAGCCTCCCGCCAGTCCAGACTCAGACAAATGAGAAAATACAATTTCCTAAATTCGTCCTACCGGGGATCGAACAGCGAGGCCATCAAGATATACATATATAGCGAATTCAAATATCATTTTTATGCCTATCATATCTTGAACTGATTTTATGATCAAAGTTAAACTGACCAGTGGATACTGTACATCACCTTGATTTGATTTCGGTCGTAGAACTGTGAATAATTAACTCTGAACCCTTGTTCAATTAATAAACTCTAGATCTTAATGAGTGGGTCATTTGGAAAATTCGTAAATACAGACGGGGTCAACGACACGCAACTCAGCTGTGGGTGTGTTTCAGATCAAAGACTAATTTGTAGACGTGACAAATTCATTTTTATTTTATTTATACAGGTTCGCCAATTGACGTTTTTTTTAACCAGAGTTCGTAGAGAGATTTACATTTAATTTCTTATATATTTGGAAAAAAAAACCATTAATTATAGAATAATATAGGTTTACAGTTAGTCATCAGTAAAGTTTCCACTGATGTTATTGTTATAAAACATAACGTTATTGTGCACTAATTTCAACAATTTTTGAAGTGAAACTTCTTCATGCATTAGGGTACAATTTTTACGGATGAAACGCGTGATTAGCGTCACATAGATGTGCAGCGTTTAATGCTAATTTGAAGGTTAGGTTAGATAACATGTGGCAATTTGCCACTCGTCATTTCATAATTTAATGAAATTGACAAAAAGCATGTGGCATTTTTATTTACAATTCGTCATTTGATATTTCACTAAAATATTTGTATTAATTTTCGACAGTTTAAATGTTTTAATGACAATTAAATTTATTATTTCTCTTCCTTTGTTTCCTTATTTGTAATGAATATATATTTATACACACAACCTACCTGCTCTCTTCTTTTTATGACGAGTTTCCTGCTGGGCTGTCAAGAAGATCGCTAATTAAAGGATAAGACCGCCTAATTCCATGCTAATCTAAACTAATATTATAAAGGTTCCCCCTTTATTTTGTTTTTGTATGTTTGTAATATTTTTATACAAAATATACTGGACTGATTTCAAAAATTTTTACACCATTAGAAAGCTGCTTTTTTACTGAGACACATAGTGTATATAACTTTCTGAAAAACAATAGCAATTACTAATAAAAATGCATTAATGTAACCCAAGGTGTAAAAAAATTCGTCACAAAAATCTGTTATCGTGTGCGCTGCAAAAATTTGAAAGACCATATGTCCAACTACTGTAGTTATGCAACTATAACTACTTTTTCACAATTGAAAAGCTAATAAAATTGCCGACAATAATCAAACCATATTATACATATCTCTGTATTAATCCTTATTCTATAAAACAATAATTAAATAAATACCGTTTCAATACCTGTAAAATACTTTTTAAAGTATTTAAATCGGACATTCCATTCAAAAGATTTAACGAATTTTAAAATGTCAATCTATAGAGAATTGTAGCGACTCTTATAACTGGGCCTGCGACTGGTGAGTTAACTCATATTCCAAGGATACCAATGAGACCAACTGATATAGCTATACTGGTTTTATTTCTCTAACTATGAGAAATAAAACCACAGTCCGACATAGTAGACTAGACTGCCTCGAGATCTGTATAAACGCGAGTTGACGCTGGAAACAAACATGTGGTGACATTAAAAATATTGCATTACCAATATTTCAGGAAAATGTCAATTTGCTTAATAACGAAATGTAACATCCAAAAAAAAATGATAAGTTTTCTGTTTCAAAATCAAAATATCCTTCATCCAAACGCTCTTTTGAATTGTCAGTAGCCTGTCCAATTTGCAACAAACCTACCACCGATTACGAAAACTGTTTCCGCTTCGAAGAAACCGACGGGAAACTCAGCGGTTACTCTTTTAAATATAGTTTTGCATTTTACAATGTGCAATATTTTGCTTCCGTTTCCAACTGGAATCAAGTGTAAACATTTTTATAATATAATATCTGCACGCCTTTATGAATAGCCAGATGGTGTCTCAAAGGGCCAGACTGGCTGTGCGTGCAGGAGTGTTGGGTAGGCAGAAGAAGCATTAAAGTAAAACAAATGCGGTAGAGATGAGAGCGTTGAGAAGTATGAGTGGATTGAAACGTTGTGGTATAAAAGACGATGTAGTGACTAAAATTGAGAAAGGTATGCTTAGATGGTTTGGGCATGTAGAGAGAATGAATGAAAGGAGACTGACAAAAAGGATTTATGAGTCAAGAGTGAATGCGAAAGTTGGAAGGGGAAGACCAAGGCGAACGTTCCTGGACCAAATCCAGGACATTTTAAATAACGGCCAGGTCAAGAGTACTCTAAACCGACGAACTTGTATGAAAGGTTTAATGAGAATGAAAGAAGCGAAGGAGTTATGCAAGGATCGTGGCAAGTGGAAGGACGTTGTCTCTGCCTACCCCTGTGGGAATGAGGCGTGATGCTATGTATGCATAAAAAGATATTATGTTTAATAAACCATAATATCTATTTATCTTGCTTAACGCGTAAGGACAAAGTATTATTAAAACACCAAGTCACATTAACTATATACTTGTATTCTATTTGAATTTGTACAATTTAGCACAACTTTTATTAAAACAACTATTCCATGAAACACAGCACGAAAGATTAGATTAACAAAATTGTTCCGTTCGTTAACCTACCTCGTATTACATAAAATTTTACAATGACTTTGATATTTTTAAGTGTTGCCACTATATTACTTGATAACTCCCAACATTTCAGAGCTATCTCTGTTGTCATCCAACTATCTATAGTCTAACAAATGCTTTACCAAATATCACTTCAATTTCGTATATTTCTAATAAAATAATCTTTGATTGTTATGATTTACTAGAGCGCGGTGAGCCTACCTGCACGTCACCTTGAAACCGAGTGCATGCGAAATCCTTCCACTCTCAGTAAGGGTTTTAACTATAATTAATTCAGAGCCTTATCCAACAATAAATAGAGACGATTTCGGCGTGAATTAATATATTTTTTTCACTAAAAAAAACTTTGACAAGTGTACTTTTATGTACACTGATATCGCATTAAGTGTTGTAGACGAAATTGGATACGTGTTTATTACAGGTATTAGGTTCTTACAATTGTAATTTGAGTAGGGGATAAGTTGACAAGTGTTGGAAAGATCTAGAAGTAACACAGTTTACTACACTCTAGATGGGAAGGTTTGGCGTTTAGGCCCACCTTGATCGACCACATTTACCCCAGAAGTACTAACGATCCCTTTATGTAGACTATTACTAATATTTATAGATAAAAAACGGTTCTGAGACGTGGTCGCTGACTATGGGCCTCATGCGGAAGCTCAGAGTCACTCAGTTTCTTTACGTTATCGAATTCGAAATGAAGAGATCCGTAGTAGAACCAAAGTCACCGACATAGCCCTCCGAATCGCGAACCTGAAGTGGCGATGGGCGGGGCACATAGTCCGAAGGACCAATGGACGTTGGGGACCGAAAGTGCTGGAGTAGCGACCCCGCACCTGACGGCGCAGTGTAGGCAGACCCCCCACAAGGTGGACCAATGATATAAAGAGGGTCGCCGGTAGCCGCTAGAGCCAGGCGGCGCAAGATCGGGCCTTGTGGCGGTCATTACGTGAGACCTATGTCCAGCAGTGGACGTCCATCGGTTGAAGCGACGACGACGACGACTACGACGACTGGATAGCTAAAGGATTAAATAATTTTTTTCACTAAGTAAGGACTGTAACACATCGCGCCCGTTGGAAGGGGAAGCCCTGCCATTTTGAAGGTCATTCAGAGTATTCAGTATACCTTTTGACTCGATGAAGCTACGATGTTCTAGTTTCAATTGTCAGCTCTCGTCGTAATCTAGCGATTAACATATATAACGATATTTTATATAGAAACTATTACCAGTTATGAGGTCTGGTGATGGATTTGTTACCAAAGGACAGACTATTGACGAAACTGGAAATGTCTCTGAAAATAATCACACTTTATGTCCTACTACTCTAAATATATAAATTAATTTGGATTGCTGTTAAAACTTATGGTTGGTTGATTTAATCTGTTAAGCACTCAAGGATGTAAGGAGGCTCTCAGGTCCCTAGTGTTGGATATCTGTTGGAAGTAGTGGGTGGCCACTTTTCCTTGTCTTCTGTGATAAGGAAAATTATAGCTAGTAGAGATTGCTGACAGGCGATGGCCTTCTGTGATATAATCAAGTCACAGAAGGAAGCGGCGGAATGACATGAAGAGCAAGATCCATCAGCTTCTATGATCTGTCGGAGACGAATAGGACGGCGTCGTGCAACCCACGATCGCAGGATTCCTCCCTAACGGGGACCTCTGGGTTAACAGATACGCGGTTTATTACTCCGATGAGAAAAGTCAAACGCGATGACAGGTGACATGCTGCCTTAACAAGGAAATCTAGAAGAGGTTGGGTCTGTAGAAATGGGCGGCGCCGGCGGGTATCATGTAAGGAGTTCCCATGACCCTTTTGAACGATATGCGAAGGTGTTCATCAGGTTTTAGCCAGTAACAGTCCGGCATAATCCGTAACGCTCGACGTGGCGTTGCGAGTATCCATGAGGATTTCCTGACCACAAAGAAAAATATTCCCTAGTAGCGGACGTGGCTATTGTCGAGGCGATGTCTCCTACAGTGTGATTGTAGGTTCTGACCGGCAAGGATGTTTCAGAAAGTTTGCGCACCGAATTGGTTACGGGGACTCACCGGCTTGCCACGAGCGTGGTGGTGAGATTCAGAGGATCGGGGTCCTAGGCGACCAAATCTTATTTAAAAGTGTAAGGTGCAGCAACTATCGACTCAGCGCACCACATTTTGGCAGATTGGTCAGCTTGGGGACCTCAGGTTCATCTTCTGGTAAGACTTCTGAGGACTAATCGCGGGAGAGCGTTGTAGTCGCGATGCTTTCTAGTAAGAGATATTGAGCGGAAGTGGCCCTCTTCTATGAGACTGTCAACTTAATAAAGTAGGCCCACGAGCTAGACAGGAGGCTTGCAGATCACGCTCCTTCCTACCATCAAAAGAGGACACATACAAGTCAGCACTTGTTAGTTCACGTTTTCCCGCCTCCGTGAGTCTTCAGTCGGAATCCGAAACACCAGCTGCGATTGCGAAAGTTGAACCCCTGGTGCCTGGATTAATAGATGAAGTGAGTTCCGCTGTGTTTTATTGAGTATTGCGAAGCCTTCTCCCTTGCCGAATCCCACACTCCTGACCCATGGATTATACAAGTTGCGAATGACAAATATTAAATATGAATTATAATAAAATAATAAATTTTTCCACAAAGATAGCTTAAGTAATGACAGCAAAAACTGTACTTAAGTTGAATCAAAAATGTTAATTTATTATTGTTTTCCATTTGCATTATGATCCCGGAAGTTCCTTGAACACATTAAATAAAATCTATGCTTTTTACATTTTGCAGTCATTCAGATATTTTGTAGCAATAACCATGACAAATTTGATATTTCTTTATAAAAGAAGTGATTTTTTTGAAGAAATAGACTGACAGATGGATTCAATAGAGGCTCCTTGATAAGGAGTAACTGATATTGTAAAGAAGTCAATAGCAGAGATATCCAACCGAGTTTGTCGTGGATTCTTCTTCTAAAGGGAGTGCAGGAATCCTCATAGCTTTAGATTTTATGTCGTTCTTTAACAATGTCAGTGGTAATTTGAAAATTGTGTATAAAAATTGTTTGAAAACCCTTTTAAAATATTGAATAAAGAATTTGTGATTAAAGAAATAAGACCCTCCTATTTTGATGTCATCATTGGAAAAAGTTTATGTAAAAATGACTTTTTAACAATTTAAAAGTGCAGTGAAAGTCTTTGTTGTTAAATTTCATTGTAATGATGATAATAGGTAGGTTCTTCCAAGAATAAAACACTCGTAGCTTCAGATTTTCAATTAGTCATTATCAGTTGCATCTGAACAAAAATACTGAAAATTTGACTACTTCTGTAAATGTCTA
Source organism: Elymnias hypermnestra (assembly GCA_015832385.1). Lineage (NCBI taxonomy): Eukaryota > Metazoa > Arthropoda > Insecta > Lepidoptera > Nymphalidae > Elymnias > Elymnias hypermnestra. The sequence goes on from JACTOM010000911.1 coordinate 164,920, forward strand.
CTAACAAAATAATATTTTTATAATTACAGAAGATGTATTTCTCAAAAAAAAAAAAAAACAAGATATCACAGTATTTGAGTTAGGTGGTAATCGGTGAACTATGATAATGATCGTACACTTGAGGTCGCTCACATTTCGATTTGCGAGGTCGTTCAATCTTGAAGTTTTAGGCTACGACGCCATTAGATTAAAGTTAGAGTGAAATCACTGAACAATTATATTTATTGCTGACAGGGAAACCCAAAACCCTTCATATATAATTAGAGAATAACACAAAAAACAAACTTTTATAATACAACTAGCTGTCTGCTAATAAATGACTCGCCAGGCGCTGCGTCCTCTTTTTAAATCACTCATATTATGAGCCCCTTCGTAAGCTCACTCTTGCGAAGACTTGCCGGTTCAGGATAAATGAAAATGCCACCAGATTCTTCACTCCAACGCTCCGCCGCCCACTTGTCACCAACTAACTGTTATTTGCAGAAAACCCGGAAACAGGAACAGGAATACGGTTTGCCGAAAGTGGCCATCTAATGTAGGTTTTTTACGACTGACAAACGTGCACTATTGTGACAAGCAAGCGACGGGGGTTATCGATTTATTGGATAAAATCTGATTCCTATGATTGGCGTTTTATTTATTACCAATCACAGGGACTACATTAATTACAAAAATAATTCTATTTTTAGAGATGACAAATATGTGTATACGCTATAGCTACAAACATTATATACATACTTATAAATATCGGACTCTTAGTTACAGCAAAATATATTATACAACGAACGATGTTTAACAATACCATTTAACCATTTTAATTTAATTAAAGGGAAAAATAGATTTACAAATTAAAAGGGAACACATATCTTTTAAGATATCCATTTTAATGGAATGCTATTAAAAGCAGTTTTGATCAACATAAAACATACAACGTATATAATGTATATCATTGGATGAAGAATAATATTGTATTGTATAAAATAGCTTGTTAACTAACACATATTTTTTGGTAATATGTAAGATAAAAATGGTTACTACGAGTTATCTTTTAGAGATAAATATATACTATTCAGGACTTTTTTATTGATTCTTTTAAGATATGTATATCTGTAGTACATTGATTGGACCTATCGCGTAAGGTTTAGCCAGCGTTTGCGATTGAAGCGCACACAAATATGTTTGTTATATCACATTACAAATCTTTGATTATTTTCGGTTTTTCTTTACTGTGTTATGTATGTATTATATATATAAACATTTGCCTTGAATCACACTATTTATTGCTTACAATTGTATATAAATACTTTAATGGTAACAGTCAGTGGAAATGATTTCATTTTATACCATGTGAAGTGGCTGAAACATTGTTATAGTCGTAAGTAAAACCACGGATAAGGCTTGTTTTTAGACATTCCTCTGATTTTTTTCATCCATTGTAATGAGTTCCGTTGTGGGAAGAAAATAGGTCAAAGGTTTTAGGGTGAACGGGGATCAAAAACCTTCGTTTTCCCCCTTTAAAGTTGGGCGTTGAACTCTCTCAGTCAAGTTCATTGCAAGCTTCTGCTATACGACTTTATTTTTTATTATTTCATAACATTCCTAATAATAATAAAAAAGGATACATTTTCAATAAATACAGATTATATTTAATTAATTAAACAAAATTAACGAATTTTTTCAACTCCAAATCTTTTATCGTTTAAATTTACAATATAACACTATTTTTCAACTAACTTACTTATAAATAGCCTTTTAATTTATTAGGAAACATTTAACACGTATCCTGGAAGTTTAAAATAGAAATTTAATTATATAGGATTCAAGGAATTGTCAATTTTATTTAGTTATAACATAATAAAAGACAAGTTCAGCATTATTTCTTATATTTCATATATTATAAAGAGGAAATGGTTATGTTTGTAATATTTTTACACAAAATATACTGGACTGATTTAAAAAAATTTTATACCATTAGGAAGCTGCTTTTATACTGAGCAACATAGTGTATATTAGTTTCTGAAAAAATAGGGATTACTAATACAAATACATTAATATGCTCAAAAAAATACGGACTAATTAATAACCTCCTCCTTTTTCTGAAGTCGGTTAAAAAGTAAGAAATAATTGCGTATTCTTTTATAGTGTTCTTCGTATTCTTATATTCGGAGTCGGTGTCAGCCAAGGTAGATGCTCCCCGCGTGTCCACTTGGCAGCTCCCGCGTTTCCCCCACCTATAGCTATATATGGTACCTTGGCTGTTTAAATGAAACAACTTTACAAAGTTAAATTTATATTAATATCGCTACAGCAGGGATCGAACCCGAAACCCTTATACCACCGCTTCACACATAATTCACCTTTCAAATATTGCAATGCGGCAACAAACGTAAAGTCATTGGCATTTGATTACAGACAGTTATAGTTTTTGCCAAAAATCACACTCTTACTTTAAGCCGTTGAGGAGTTCCATCGATCTTCATATTTAACTACGACTAGCACTTGACCATACCTATGTTACGGTAGGCAACTCAAATATCTGGATAGCCTTTAAAAGATTCTGCCGAGTATCGTTGATTTGCTCCTAAGAATTGAAGAGTTCCGTCATTTTGTCATGGATTCCATCAGAACCTAACCAAATTATCACAAAACAACACTTGAAGTATATCCTTTCTAATAAAAAACGAATCATCGAAATCTGTTGGCGTGATCTTGAGTTATTCGTCCATTTGTCGCGCAAATGCTTAATGCAAATTTAAGACGGTTTTCTCATGGATGGCATCATCAGAACTCGATTATAAATAGGACCACCTTTCATATAAAAAAAGAATTATCAAGTTCGGTTCATTCGGAAGAAATTAGAAAGGGTATACTTCAGCGGTTGTTTGATGACAGTTTGGTTAGGTTTTGATAATGAGATCCCTGACAAAGTAACTGAACTCTTCAATACTTAGGAGCAAATTACCGATACACTACAGAATCGTTTATAGGCTATCCAGATATTTGAGTAACCTACCGTAATATTGGTATGGTCAAGTTATTGTCGTAGTTAAATATGAAGATCAATGGAACTCCTCAACGGCTTACAGTAAGGGTGCGGTTTATGGCATAATATATAATTGTCTGTAATCAAATGGCAATGACCTTACGTTTGTTGCTGCATTGCAATATAATAAGGTGTATTACGTGCGAAGCGGTGGTAGTAGAGTCGGGGGGAGGNGGGGGGGGGGGGGCGACTTTTACGCATTAGTGTTAGGTTCAAATTCGTGGCAAAAAATTTAACAAAAATAGAACCACCCTCAAAACAAACTGTTCCAAATATATTAATATGCTTTGACGTAAAAAAATATTGCGTATTCTTTTTTAGAGTTTTTCATATTCTTATATTTGGAGTCGGCGTCAGCGAAGGTAGGTGTGTCCCGCGTGTCCACTTGGCATCTCCAGCACCTATAGCTGTATATGTACCTTGGCTGACATCGACTCCAAATATAAGAATACGAAGAACTCTAACAAAAAATACGCAATTGTTTTGATGGCGGTTCTTTTTTTTAAATTTTGTTTTATATTGTAATGAAAATAAAATTCCTAAAAGGAAGATATGTTCCTTTTACCCTCTTAGAACGATTTCTAAATTAGCTTTACTTTAATAAAATATTTAAACCTATTAAGTGACATCTTTCTAACATCTTCTAGGAGCTTATTATAGAAACGTATATACTCTTTAATTCTTCCATTGTCAATGATTTTACTATTATAAAGACATCAATTCACATTAACTAACAAAATTGTTCCGTTCATTAAAGTTAACTCGTATTGCATAACATTTCGTTATATTTCACAATGTTTTTGACATTTTTAAGTGTTGGCACTATATGACTCAATAACTCCCAACGTTTCTATCAGTATTACCCAACTATTTATATTCTAATAATTCTCTCTCTCTCTCTCTCTTTCAGTTGGAAAAGAGGTCTTTGTCCAGTAGTATACACTCGTTGTACGTTTATTTCTATAAGAAAGTTAACTACCCACTTATTTAACAAATGACCCATTTCCATAACTGAACGCATCAAGGACTGGAGAAATGGCTTCCATTATTATTAATTTAATGCTTTATTACCTTCTGGTTGGTTACCCTTGACATTTTATTACTGGAGACGTTTTTATTGTTGAAGGGTAGAGGTATCTTTTCACATCTATTAAGTTTATCTTTGATCTTTTACTAGACTATCCAGAAGGGATGTCGGAAATGCAATAATGTATCGATATGATAGAAAAGAGTGAATGTACCTCACACAAATTCCATCCGCAAGGGGGGTTGCGTGGGTGTTAATTAAAAAAAAAAATTAAAACTTCACATTTACAAACTATATAACTTTTATGGTATGTAAAACTTCGTTAGGATTTTTTTGACATAACGGTAACTATCAAAAGTAAATTTTAAGAAATTCTACAGCTCATTGAAGTATTTTAACGGATGTTTCTAATTTGTAAAACAATTTGTCTAAATTAATAAAAATGTTACCCAATAAACATTTCACGCAGACGAAGTCGCGAGTTCAGCTAATATATATATATAATGCTGGCGCCATCTGTCTATCGGCGTGGGGTAGAGTCAATAGTGACAATCCGGCGCGCGTCTCTCCAGTTCTCGAGTGACGGTCTGCCAGAGCGGTCGACTATTGAAACTGTCGCGTTCCTAGCTATTATTATTAATGAGTTTGTGTAAATTGATATCGGGAATATCATGTGATTGGACATTAAAAAAAGTAAAGTAGTAGGTATCAGCCCATCAACGTCCTACTACTGGGCAGAAGCCTCCTCACTCCAAGGAGCGAAGGTTTTTAGAGCATAGACTCACCACGTTGCTCCACTGCTGATAGGCAGGCAGGCAGATTGAACATTATAATCTGAGTTAATTAATAAAGTGTTTGACTGCACCAACATTACCCACCAACGCCCACAGGATGGAAATTTAATTATGGATACCATTAATGACGATGTCGTCGGGTAACCCTACGCACCTATGCTTTATACTCCTCCTTTTCTCTAATTCTCCGACATATATATATATATAGAGTGAATTTTATAATATAAGTTTATTTAAAATTCATTTTATGAACTGAAACTTTTTTAGGCGCATGAGGATCAAATTTACTTTACGAATGAAACGCCTGATTGGAGTCACAAAGATGCAGCGTTTTTTATGCTGCTTCGTTTGGACTATATACCATATCTCTGGAAGATCTCAATGCAATACTCGATGACCTCAGCAGAGCTTCTCAACAGGTGGGCCTAAAAATGAACATGGATAAGACGAAAGTTATGTTCAATACCCATGTTCCGCCCCACCCAGTCATCATTGAGAACTCGACACTTGAAATTGTAGACGAGTAGGACCTACATACCCGGGTTCTGGCTAGGTAGGTCCAATTTCGACAAGGAGGTCAACCGCCGAATTCAACTCGGTTGGGCAGCGTTGGGGAAACTACGCCAGTCCGATACTCCTCAGTGCCTGATGACAAAGCTTTTCGAACAGTGCGTATTGCCAATGATGATCTACGACTTATACGAAAGCTCAGAGTCGCTCAGCGTGCGATGGAGAGGGCCATGCTCGGAGTTTCTCTACGCGATCAAGTCAGAAATGAGGAAATCCGTAGCAGAACCAACGTCATTGACATAGCCCTACGAATCGCGAACCTGAAGTGGCAATGGGCGGGGAACATAGTCCGACGGACCGATGGACATTGGGGCCCGAAGGTGGACTGACGACATCAAGAGGGTCGCCGGTAGCCGCTGGAATCAGACAGAGCACAGCAGTGGACGTCTATCGGTTGAAGCGAAGATATACCATAAGGGCATCAATGTATAAATGTTTTTTTTATTATGCAAATGAGACAGCTGATGACATCTGTTGCCGAACGCCTTTTACCCCAAATCTTTCGCTAGTTGTAATGCGACATGCAATACAGGATACAGTAGAATCACGATAACATTTTAGGCCATGGACAAATTTGTTTCATTTTAATATGCGACATATGTATGAAAATTTTCACGCGATTGAACAGAAAGTTTAATGAAGGATGTCAGTGCCCTCCGAAGGCGTGAGTCGATGATCTCTGAAAGTTAGATTGGGAGTGACATCCTCCAATTAAGCTGGGAAACGTTACCATTACAGATTGCCTCCTATAATTGAATTAAAAACTTTTGAATAACAATATCTAAGGAATAATTGCTTGAAATGAATAATTCTTACGATAAAATCCAGATGGTACAGTACAGTGTGACTATTAATAAGTGTCTTAGGTCTTTGCCTTACTTTATTACACTTTACTAATAAAAAAATACCTGAAAAAACTTGCGTCATGACTAATGGGGATAAACACAAAATCACAATACAAAACAAATTCATAAATTATGTCGATGAGTGTGTATACTTAGGTCAGAGTATCTCCTTTAAAGGGCATTATGCGGATGAAGTGGAGAGAAGGATCAAAAAAGCATGGGCTTCTTATTGGTCCATGAAACATATTTTCAAGTCCCGAATAAATATTAAACTAAAAAAGAAAGCAATGGACTCTATAGTAACACCAACACTGCTGTATGGTTGCCAGACGTGGCCGATTACTAAGGACATAATTAATAAAATAAAGGTAACCCAGAGAGCAATGGAAAGGAGCATGCTAGGCCTAAAACTAATGGACAAAGTAAGAAATACAAACATGAGAAAGACGACCAAAATCATTGACGCGGCAAAACTAGCATGCCTCCTTAAATGGCGCTGGGCCGGACATATAGCCAGAACTAGTGATGGCCGCTGGACAGAAAAACTGCTTCACTGGTACCCCCGCGACCGACGACGGCTGAGAGGGCGGCCGCGTCGCCGCTGGCGCGACGACATCGCTGAGGTGGCTGGCATAGCTTGGACGAGACTAGTCAAAGATCGACGGACCTGGAAACGGATGGAGGAGGCCTATGCCCAAAAATGGGCTTTCCAATAATGACTTACTAATATTTGACATAACCGATGACATGATACGACATTTGACGAAATCTATTATTATGACATAATCACAATTTAAAAAATTTATTACGAATTAGATGTTTATTAGCCTGGAATGCGAATATTGCGTTGTTAATAAGATAAAATAAATTTAGTAAAATGAAATAATTATGTAACTGACTCTATTGGAAATAAAGGCTTTATTATTATTAATAATAAAAAAATACGACAAAATAAATCTTTACGATAATACCTTTGACGATGGGTCGGGAAAAAATCATCCCTAAATAAAATAATCATATTTTTAACCGACTTCAAAAAAAGGAGGAGGTTATCAATTCGTCTGTATTTTTTTTAATGTTTGTTACCTCATATCTCCCGACTAGGACCGATCTTGATCTTGATGATTTTTTTTTATATGAAAGGTGGTGCTCTTCATAGGGTCCCATTTTTTTAAATACAGTTCTGATGATGGCATCCATGAGAAAGGTGTTAAATTTGCATTAAGCATGTGCGCGACAAATAGACGAATAACTTAAGATCACGCCAAGCGATTCCGATGATTCTTTTTTTTTGGAAAGGATATACGTCAAGGGTTTGTGATAGTTTGGTTAGGTTCTGATGATGGAATCCATGACAAAGTGATGGAACTCTTCAATACTTAGGAGCAAATGGACGATACTCGGCAGAATCTTCTATAGGCTATCGAGACATTTGAGTCGCCTACCGTAACTTCGGTATGGTCAAGTGCTAGTCGTAGTAAAATATGAAGATCAATGGATCTCCTCAACGGCTTACAGCAAGGGTGCGGTTTAAGGCAGAAATCAAATAGCAATGAGTTTACGATTGTTGCTACATTGCAACACGTGTACTTCAGATTCACTAAAAATAAAAAAATAATTAAAAATTTTAACAAAACAAGAACCGCCTTCAAAACAAATTTACAAATATATTAATGTGCTCTAAAAAGTAAGAAATAATTGCGTATTCTTTTACAGTGTTCTTCGTATTCTTATTATAGGAGTCGGTGTCAGCCAAGGTACCTAGTGGATACGCGGGACACACCTAACTTGTTTTGAAGGCGGTTTTTTTTTGTTAAAATTTTTATTTATTAAAAAGTTTTATTAGCATTACTTACGCTCCATCAAGTTAGTACAGCTAAATAAAAGAAAAAGCAAGAAAAGATTTTGTTGAAACTTTTTGTGTGGCTTCAGGTGGATTCGAAAATAGTTTAGAATCACAATTTGATCCGACAAGTAACAAATTCACCCATATCACTACGGAATGAAGAACGCAAGTGACAGCAACGAGAACCGCTAGTAATTATATAAAACTAAAAGTTATTTTATAAAATCGTTTCATTAGGGGTTTTTAAACATTAATAAATACACACACGTGGTTACGGATACATACACGCACTCTCTCTCATTCACATACACACCCACACAACCACACACGCACACACACAGACACACACACACACACACACACACAACCATTATATTTATACACATTATATTTATACAAATCTATAACTTTAGATTTCCGAGACTTCGAGGGAAAATGGAAGATAAGGTAAAAATTTAATTGTCATTTAAATATTAAAAGCGTTGAAAATTAATACAATTAACTCATTGAAATCTCAAATTACAAACTCAAATAAACTTCGAAGGAATTAGCATAAAAAACGCTGCACATCTTCGTGATGCTAATCACTTTCACATACAAAACTAACCTTACCTTAATTGCATGTGCTATTGGATATACATATGCTAAAAGCCTGGTATCAAGGCTTTTATTACAATGATAATGAGAAGCGAGTCTAATCTTTGAGAAGGAAAATATATTTCCCAAAGAAAAATCGATAAGGTAAATAACCGTATAAAATGTGAAAGTACAATGTATCCTCATCTATATTACGACTATGTACAAACAGGACGCCCTGTATTATGAAAATATTTCCTGATGCTGGGAACCTTTTTCGCTCAACGAGGTTTCTGGAGCTACGCACTTTAACGTCATCCGAGATTAGGGCTGCTAATCATAATACGAAATCTATATACACCTATCTCACCATGAAAATTGAATCCGTATTAGTAAACTTAATAAAAAAACTACTGTAAGAGATTAATTACAAATATTCTCTTATTCATAAGTAGAATTCTATTAATCCTGATTTAAACATACGTTCCTATTAAACATTAAACTCAATATATTTTTAACGCATTACTAATAACACTTAATATCGAAACTACAACTGTCGTACTCTAGGAACATGCTCCGCCAGCCTGCCAACGTCAATACAAAAACTAATATCATGACGCAAACGTATATTAACTTGTTATACACTGTACTAAGGCATTTAATCAAAAATATACCACATTACATTTATTATTTAAATAAGATCTTACTAAATCAATTTTATTGTATTGTATCGACGATTATGATAAATAAATTATAATGGTCAATTTAATTACTTTCCAATCGTATTTAAGTCAAAAAGATATTTCATTTGAAATAAACATCGAATCACAACAGCACTTACATATTCACGCCACAGCAGATACTGACTTGACGGTTTTTAGGGTTAATTTAGTCTTTTTTTGCTGCAGTGGTGTTTCCCAACGACAGAAAGAGCTTAAAAAAACCAGACCTAACCTTTAAAAAGTACGATTTTGACGGTTAGGTTAGGTAAAGTAATAAAAGTAAGTAGCAGCCCTTATAACCTCCCAATGCTGGGCATAGGCCTCCTCACTCCGAAGAGCGAGGGTTTTTAGAGCATAGACCCACCACGCTCCTCCACTGTGGATTGGCAGGCATAAGTGCACAAGTGCATTCTCTATTCCTTCACTCTCATAGTCCGATGTGACGGGAATCCGACATGATCGGAGAGAGATCAGGCGCAGGACCGTCAGCTTATCGTGCTCTCCGAGGCATGGGATGGATCACACCGCCAACATCCCAACTTAACTTAAGGTTAGGTAAGTNATGGTTAGGTTAGGTAAAGTAATAAAAGTAAGTAGCAGCCCTTATAACCTCCCAATGCTGGGCATAGGCCTCCTCACTCCGAAGAGCGAGGGTTTTTAGAGCATAGACCCACCACGCTCCTCCACTGTGGATTGGCAGGCATAGTACACAAGTACACTCTCTATTCCTTCACTCTCATAGTCCGATGTGATCCGACACGATCGGAAAGAGATCAGGAGAGGCATGGGATGGATCACACCGCCAACATCACAACTTAACTTAAGGTTAGGTAAGTTAGTCCTTTTTTGTTGCGGTTACGTTTCCTCACTACAAAAAAGGCTAAAAAACTGACCTACTTTAACCCAACCTACTTTAAGTAGCCATTTCCGTAAAATACCAAAAACAATCATTCAAAAACCATTGTGTTTGTTCTATTGGGCTAATCTAAAAACAAGACAATCACCATGGAAACAGATATACTGATGTCTGGAATAATTTTAATGATCGCAGGTTTTTGGATTCATTTCTACCTCAAAAAACAGAATAACATAATTATAGGACGGGTTATGGGAACGTTATCTTAAAGAGACCGCGTCTGATTCTGAAGAGGTGAGGCGAAGTAGACGTAGGAATACGTTTGTTTGACTTTTTTTCGCACTGGGAAATATCTACACGCATTCCAATCAGACCTTCAATGTTATCAGAAGCTGGCAAGCCATAATACCCACTAAACTCAGCTATACCCTCCACCTTCTTTAGTGGAGAACCAGAGGAGCGGTAGATGCAATTTGCTATGGTACTCCGGAAGATTTCCACTGGAAAACTTTAGGAAGAGGCAAGAGAAGCGTAAAATTATGCGTCCTACATCCTAAGCTTCTGCGCTGGATAAGAAGGGCGTCCACAGCGTCCTCCCTCTGCCTCTCATGTGCTTCGTTCAGCGAAATAATAGTCTTACAGAAGATGGCCTTCCACCACTGGTTAGTATTTGATTGCTCGCCTGCTGTAAGTAAGTAAGTGGCAGCCCATTAACGTCCCACTGCTGGGCATAGGCCTCCTCACTGCTGCTCGGCTGCGGATTGGCAGGCCTGCTCTAACTCACTTGAACTTGTGTCGAAAGCACCTGAGGTACCGCCAGAGTTAAATGCACTGGTAAACTCCTGGCGCCCTTATCCATTGGATGTCGAGGATTCTCCTGGGTTTTAATAAGTATTCTGGCTGTCCAACGAGCCCTACACTGCCGGATATCGTGTGGCGTGCGTTATATTTCTCAGCGACAAAAAAACTCCTTTAAATTCGTCTCTAAAGTTATCTGTATGCCTGTCTGTTATATTAAATAAATTCCACACAAACGATAATAAATTATGGCCACTATCGGTCAGATGAAGCTAAAGATAAATTAGCTGCAAAAGCTAGAGGCGCACAACCTGATGCCGAAGAGCTACAAAGGATAAGGACCCTTTTCAAGAGGGCCTTAACTCTCTGGTGGCGGGTATTATTACGGTGGTACCGATAAGCCCATCTTTGATTAGGTTTTCGAGAGGACGTGGTTCACTATCTTTCTCATTGGTGCAAGTGTTAACCTGACACGGAAGCTGCAAATACCTGCACCAGATTGTGAGCACTCGTGTTGAGCACTCGTCGATACGGTGCACCATTAGATAGCCGAGTGCCCAGCTTGGGGGACATCTCTTGATGTCCATAGCTGGAAATGACCTTTAGCTGCCGAGAATAATTACCACAAGCGAAGCGGGATGGAGGGCAATTGCTTCTTTCTGTGGGACTGTCGTCTTGCAGAAAGAGCCGTTGTGGAGGGCACGTAATACAACGGGTAATTCCCCTTGTGTCTCCCTTTCAGGAGGTGGACGTTTGCCCTACTGCTCCCCCTTATTTTAACGAGCCTTTTGTAGGATGCATCTGGGGTGCCATCGGAGTCGAATGCTCGGTGTGATCTTCTGCAGAGGGCTCCTATGGGTTTTAGTGGGTATTCTGGAAACACCGAGTCCCACACTCCTTCCGTAAATGTATTTTCCAGCGGAAAAAAAGCTAAATTTCAATCCGTAAAGTGTTGCCAACCCTACAAATGCATCAAAGGGTTAACGGCCGTCAGTGCCGAGTTTAACTTAGTTTACTGTCCTTTTATTTCAGTTTGCTTTCGGATGAAATTGTGATTATATGCGTATTAACCTTGTATTAATACAATATTGGCTCCAAAATTAGTACACAAGTTCTTTATTTATTATTGAAAGGTGTCTTGACTGTCTTACCTTGTGTAAATGATGATATGGTTTGAGATTTAACCGCGTTAATCTTTTGGTTTCTAATTTATTTGCTTGGTGACACATCTTTGGTGTTAAGGAGGTAATTAGCGATAGCCGAAGCCTCTCACTAATCCATTAATTTTCCATTTCCCGTAGAACTTCAAACATATTGTTATAAATTTATTTCCTAGCGACTCTCTTGGACCCATGTTGTCTCTTCTTTTAAACATTAAGATACTATCGTGTTAGCGATCATTATTATTTTATTTGTGGATTGCTATTAAATTTCTATATTTGTTTATTATGCTGAGGTGTAGGGAGACCCCCCACAAGGTGGACCGACGACATAAAGAGGGTCGCCGGTAGCCGCTGGAGCCAGGCGGCACAAGATCGGGCCTTGTGGAGGTCATTACGTGAGACCTATGTCCAGCAGTGGACGTCCATCGGTTGAAGCGACGACGACGATGTTGAGATCTTTGTAATTATATCAGTGAAACGTTTACACGTACTACATTCGCTTTAATTCTAAAATTTAATTAACACATGACATTTATGTTTAGTCGTCGTTTTGACGACGACTGTTATTGGTGGACTTATTATTTTTGACTGGGGCGTCTATCTTTGAGTGGGGCGTTTGGTATAAGAAAGGTAGCACAGGAGATGAAAGATATTTGCCTAGAGACAGTTTTTAGTTTGTATTGTCTCTTAAGTCATTCAAAGTATGTAATATAATAATGAAGAATCTGAGAATAGTAATATTTAACCAGCAAATTAGTGAGCGACTCTAAAAATTGTGTATTTATTTTGATAAATAGATAATAATTCGTTTGTAACAGAAATCCGGTTTGCATAATAATTCGATAAGCCACAGGCATTGTGTTATGAAATATCGGAATTCTCCGAAGTCCTTGCAAAATAGGCTATTCACATTAACAACAACAGTGTGTAATTACATACAATCACGTTTTCATGATTGTTACCCCTCAAATGAAATAGGCTAGGAGATAGCGTCACTGGAACCTTTTACACTTATCCAAAACTTTCATCTTGTTCCCTTTAAAGTAGAAATAATATATTTTGTTTAATTCAAAGTCAATATTATAGTTAAAATCGTTCGTTTTCGTATAGTCTATATTTGTTTAACTTACGAGTTCCTAAATAGATATTTATAGATTCGTATACAAGATGTTATATACAAGATGATGAGCTCTTCGAACAGTGCGTGTTGCCAGTGATGACCCACGGCTCCGAAACGTGGTCGCTGACTATGGGCCTTATACGAAAGTTCAGAGTCACTCAGGGTTCGATGGAAAGGGCTATGCTTGGAGATTCTCTACGTGATCAAATCAGAAATGAGGAGATCCGTAGCAGAACTAAAGTCACCGACATAGCCTTACGAATCGCGAACCTGAAGTGGCAATGGGCGGGCCACATAGTCCGACGGACCGATGGACGTTGGGGCCCGAAGGTGCTGGAGTGGCGACCCCGCACCGGGCGGCGCAGTGTAGGTAGACCCCCCACAAGGTGGACCGATGACATAAAGAGGGTCGCCGGTAGCCGCTGGAGCCAGGCGGCGCAAGATCGGGCCTTGTGGGTATCATTTCGTGAGACCTATGTCCAGCAGTGGACGTCCATCGGTTGAAGCGACGACGACGACGACGACGACGATACAAGATGTTTGTTGACCTATAGCATATATTTGTATGATTGTCATTTCCGAGAATAAAGTTGTTTGTGTAATTAATGTAATCCCTGTGATTGGTAAGAAATAAAACGCCAATCATAGGATGTTCTTTTCATCGAATAAAGCATCAACCACCGTCGTTTGCATGTCACAATTGTGCACGTTTGCCAGTTGCAAACACCACCTATAATAATTGGCCAATTTGGTAAACACGTACCTCTTGACAACGCCCAGTACACTTTCACACACACACCGCGTCTTCGCCGGCGAAGACGAGGTTCCCGCTATCTGACGCACCCCGGCCGCGGCTCCCAGTCGTGGACCCATGGGCGTCAAGATTGAGCACTGTCCGACTGTCCTTTTCAGCAGAAGCAAACGTTGCTCTAAGCGTAGGTCCGAGCCTCGCAGGAGGCGCCCTTAGAGCAACGTTTTCCCCCGAAGCAGCAGGGCCCTTCTACGGGCCCACCCCTCGGCGGAGCTTCTGCCCTCGCCATCCCTCTCGGTTACGCTGTAAAAGTCAGTAGGGCTATCAGCAACTACACACTTCGAAAAAAAAATAATAAACACGTTCCTGCTGAACAACAGTTCGAATTGCGATACAAAATCCTCGTCTAGTGACAAGTAGACGGCGGAGCGTTGAAGTGAAGAATCTGGTGGCATTTTCATTTATCCTGAACCGGCAAATCTTCGCAAGAGTGAGCTGCCGAAGGGGCTCACACATCTGTTGTATATATTATATTTATTTTTGAATGTGGGTGGGTATACTCGCTTCACTAGCAGAGATCCAGGATTCGATTCCTGGCAAAGCAAATCAAAACAATTGTATGGATTGGTAGGTGGCGTCGACTTTAGTTAGTGATCCGTCTACCTACAAAGGTTTTATTTGTATATAGTTAAGTATATCGGTATGTTTTTCTCTGTTTTATGGAATTAACTTTTAATTAAGCATCTGGACGCAAGACAAACATAGACGGCTAAGAGTCTATCTTGAAGCAGCTCCGTGTTGACACCAGACTCTCAACCAAGTGTTTTCAAACTATTCTTAGCTACTTTTGTCACATTGCCCTACGCCAGTCCAACAAGTTAATAGTTACTGGCAAGGTAGAGGGCAAAAGAACACGTTTCCGATCACCTAGCTGCTGGTCCAACCAATTAAAAACAATAAGAGGTTTTCCATTTGTTACCGCTATAAGTAAAGCCGAGAACAGGATGGAAAGGACTGGTGAAGAAAAGGACACAAACAATTTCAAACATGACTATCAACAAACATTTTTGCCGCTGGGATATACTTTTGGGCACACTGGATGGGGTATACCGCTCCATCCAGATGTGTGGGATTCATTGAAACCAGAATACCTATTAAAACTCAGCGGAACCCTCTTATCCGTGTAGTGGATGTCAAATGATCGATACGCATTCAGCTCTGATACCCAGATGAATCCGATTCAAGGGTTCAAAAAAGGTTTTGTATTTCTCATATATATCTGTGTGCAATAAAGCTTTCCTATCTATCTATCCAAAGCTGTGTATATTACCACTAACCAGGTCAGTCTTCCATCTTAGATTGTATTACCATCTGATGAGATGACAATCAAACTCACACTTGTGATCAATAAAGAAGATCATAACCTTTACTTTGCTATTGCTTAGGAAATAGTAAAATGAATAGATAAAATGTTATAACTATCCATAACACAACATATTAAATAAAAGCTAATATGTTGTGTTACCCCTTAGATTGCCCGGCCGCGTTTTTAGTGGCCTCCGTACTTAGCCCGCGTTATTTAACGGAAATAACCGTCGCCTGTCCCGCCCCGCACGGTCGTTTTGCATCTGTTGCCCCGTGGGTCGAATAACGCTAAAGTTAAAAGTATTTGCTAACTATAAAATGTTAGCGTTATGTTGCGTTAAACTTTAAGATAGTGAAAAAAAGTCCGGCTTGTATTTACAGGCTCATATCTTAAAAATTAAAACTTACAGTTATAAACAGTTATACACAGTTTATAAAACACCACAAACAACTCGACGACCTTCGACGCGACACAAGCACCATTAGTAACGGTCACTTTGTAACTGATTTATTTTTCGTTTTTTCTTTTGTCTGGTGTTATCTTTACGCATTTTTTGTTACGATAGTTACAGAGAAGCGAAATATTATAATGCATATGATGACCTTAAGAAAAGAGAGCTTTATTTCTGATTGCCCGAGTTTCAGAACTATCCTATCATGTCAACTAGTAGTTGACCGGTTACTGAAAGAATTTTTAAAAGGAATATTGATATGATCAGTCTCGAATTAATAACTTTCCATTACTCAATGAAATACACAGAAGAGTATATGCGGTATTTTTGTCTGTATATCGGTTTGTTCTGGTTAATCTCTGAGATTGCTGGACCGATGTTAGAAAGACTTATACGGGCAGATGTTATAAGGAGCTTTGGGTACTTTAATATTAGAAAAGGTTCTAAATTACGCGGGTAACAACTAGTTTTGTAAACGGAAGATATTAAACCAATTTGCTACTGGTCTCTTGGTCTTTCTATAAATAGTTTTTCCTTTATATTACAACAATAGTGTGTGGTCATATTTCGTATAGTTTCGGCTTTCATTTGGACACGTTTTTAGGGTTATACACGCATTTGAACCCATTTAACCTTGATTGTATTTGTTTAAGTACAACAATCCCGTTGTTTCCAAACGCGTTTATTTAATTTTATATTTTACCAACTTTTCCTCGCGATGTCATCTGCGTTGATTCTGATCGTCGTCGTCGTTACAACCGATGGACGTCCACTGCTGGACAAAGGTCTCTCTCTTAATGAATTCCAATGGGCCCGATCTTGTGCCGCTTGTATCCAGCGGCTGCCTGCGACCCACCTGATATCATCGGTCCACCTGGTGGGGAGCCCGAACCGGTTCTGCGAACTATGTGCCCTGACCATTGCCACTTCAGCTTTGCAATTCGGTAGGCTACGTCGGTGACTTTAGCTCTCCTACGGATCTCCTCATTTCTGATTTGATCACGTAGGGAAACCCCGAGGATAGCCCTCTCCATTGCCTATCAATGGAAAGATTCTGATCTTGTATGAGAAATACCTGCATAATTGAGATCAAGTGGCAGTGGAAAGTACTAAGGCGGACTATAATTTATTTCGCCGTCGAGTTGTTTGTTAATTAAATCGTGACGGCGGTACCAAATGAAACAGCTCCTCAGAACATTCCCCGTTATAGATACGATAGAACACATATAGAGAGCAAACGTCCCTGCGGTGCTCCAGCGTTTCCAGCTTACTGGACGATTGGGAATCGTCGACAATTCGTATAGCCCGCCTCTGTATCCGGTCAAATGGAAGCAGTTGGTTTTGGGGTGCTCCAGCCCATAGATGAGTGCAGTACTCTAGGCGCGGTCGGATTTCTCTCTCTCGCTCTAATCGCTCCTTCATGACTGAAGATCGTGGTCCTGGTAAGATCCTAATCGCGAACGGATCCACGCTTTCCACCCGCTTCTGTTGGTGGCCAGCTTGGCTAGGTTATAAAAAGTAGTTTGTTTGGCCTCCCTCAATTGGTCAGCCCATCGTGTCGGGGAACGGCCTCGAGATCTTTTTCCGTCTGTGTTTCCCGTGATAATGAGCTTTTCCAAACAGCCCTCTCACCGCCTGACGTGCCCAAAAAAAGTCAAAATTCTTTGATAACATACAGATGAGAGCCTAACCTTGATTCCGAGCTGCGATAGAATAGATACGTTTGTGAGTTTGGCTGTCCACCACATCTCGACCGCATCTATTCTTTGCCTTTCTGGTCCAAGTTTCAACTCCATACATAAAGATAGAGAAGATTAAGGCACGGACCAGGTGACTCTTTGTAATCAGTGAAATACCTCGATTCTTCCAGATCTTGTACAGGCCTGTCGTAGCACTCTTGGCCATTGCAATGCGTCTCTTTATCTCTGCCACACAGCTGCCATCACTGCAGATCTGGGATCCGAGGTAGACATAATTCTGTACGATATCGGCGGTCGGATTTGGGCCTTATATAAAAGCATCCTGTGTTCAGGCGTTACCGTTTGGCCCTATTGAGTACCCCAAGCTTTTTAGAAGCCAATTTGGCTTTGCTTTCTATATACAGTAGAAACTGGCTGCTGTGTGAAACCACCTCTTATCCAGATTAGCTTACATCTTAGACTGTATCATCACATATCATCAGGTGAGATCACAGTCAAGCGCTAAACTGTGAACAATAAAAAAAAACACTTTGTATAAAGAATGTTATTTCTAGTTATAACAAAATAAATGCATAATTACGATATTCGATATGGCCAATATGTGAATGTACTTGTTAATATAAAAAAGCACATGGTGGGCCACGATGCATGGCACGTGGCATACCACGTTTATATCGAAACCAAATATAGTTTAGTGCCTAAATTACAGAAATACATTAAATTGAATGAAGATTGAATAATCTACACTAATATTATAAAGAGGAAAGAATTGTATTTTTGTATGTAACGGATAAACTCAAAAAGTACTGGACCGATTTTAATAATTCTTTTTTCATTAGAAAGCTACATTATCACTGAGTAACATAGACTATATTTACGAATAGATTACTATAGAAATCTTTAGAAATTCCTATTAAAATCAACCGAAGGTGTAAAAAAATTAGCCATAAAATGTCTTTCATCGCATACGCTGTGAAGGGTATTAATGATAAGACAAAAAAATGTTTGACAATATTATAGAATATATCAATATCTACAAAAAACTTCAAGAGACTATATGTCTAACTATTGTAGTTACGTCACTATAACTACTTTTTTACATTTAACAAATTGATAGAAATGCTAATCAAAATCAGACCATGTTATCCATACCATTTATAAAGTTTTATCCAAATAAATAATTTAATATTCAAGACTGTCTCAATGCCTGATGATTACTTTTTGAATTATTGAAATCGGATATTCCATTTAAAAGATATCAGGAAATTAAACTAATAAGTGCACCATTATGAACTAAGTAGCCGGTCGGCTCCTTACGCAATGGACGCAAGCGACATTGAATATTTCGAGTTTTTTTTAAGACAGTTTTAGTATTAGGAATCACACTTTTTCTTAATATTTGTCAATTCATGGTCTTTTTAATTGTGATGCTTATAACTTAATTATCTGTACTTATTTATGTATACCCGTGCGAAGCCGGGACAGGCCGCTAGTATAGTATGTTTTCAGACCGAAACTTCTGGAACGATTTCATCAAAGGTTTCACTACTAACATCTGCCTTCGTTGTGGGAAGCGATCTCTTGACACTTTGTATATAATATATATTTAATAACTATATACATACAACCAAAGATATCATAATCAGTTTCGGATTTGGCTCTACAAATTATTAAGAAATAAGGTAACGCTGCTCCACTGCGGGTTGGCAGGCAAGTGCACTGTATATTCCTTCACTCACATAGACTTGATAGAGATCGGGCTCAGGACCGACGGCTTAACGTGCTCTCCGAGACAAGGGGGTGGAGCACAACGCCAACTTTCCAACTTCGGGCAAATATTGAGAAAATCTTAATAGAAAAAACAATATTTATTTTTTAATTAGCCCGACCCGTGACTCGAACTCAGGACCACATGTATGTAGTCGAACATGCTAACCACTAGAACAATAAGACAGTCATATTGTATTCAGAAATATGTCAAGAAAATTCTGATACCTAAAGCATAACAGTATTTTAACCGTTGATTAATTTAACAAAATCCCTGACAATTAAAAATGATTAAAAGAGAAAGAAGATTTATTTAAAAGAAATATATGTTTTACGCTGGTAGGTAATGGAAAACTGTACTAACTGTCTTTGGAAACCCCTGGATGTTATCACTGTGAGGCAGAACAAGACGATGCCCAGAACACGCTTGAAGAGTGCCTCGCGTGGTACTTCGCGTTTTGATCGACAAGATAGGGCGTGATCTTTCGGCTTAAACCTTAGTAGCAGCGATGCTCAAATAGCCAGATGCGTGGAGGGTAGTAGTCTCGTTCTGTGAAGATGTTCTTCGCAAAAAGGAGACTGCCGAAAGAATCCGTGAGAGGGATGATCCCGCTTGCACATCAGGCCCATCGTGGTAACCGAACTGCCACTATGCCTGCGAGGGCTGCGAGGTCGTGAGCTGGGGACACTGTCTGCTCCAAGATCACCGTCAGATTTTTGTGCAAGGGTGGCGCTGTTATGTTCTGCCCGAGTAGCCAGAACCACCCCCCTCCCAGCAGGCATGGTCGAGGTTGTTTTAGTGGGTAAAAATCCCACATAACCCGACATCTTTTCCCTTTCACAAGTAGGTAACAGAAAACTATACTAAAGAATGCTGATATGTAGCTAAAGTACAAAAAAAAAAACTTTGTGACGCTGAATCTCTATGTAAAAAAAACGTAGAGGAAAAGAAAACATTTCACCGTATAAATAATAACACATTGTAATTATGTAATTGTTAATGTTTATGAGGCAATAATTGTTTTAAAAATAGACATGCAATGTAAGCAACGATCTAGAATTTTCTAAAATCGATCATTGTTGAGTAATTGTTAATTCAGCATCTATTACAATCGATCGAAGCGGTTTTATTACATCAATAGATGTCAATTATGAAACAGTTAAAAGAAGTTTCTCACGCATCTTTAGACAGTTTTTACCTGGTTATCTACCTAATTTGTAATAATATTATATAATTAGGATATTACATTTTCTAATTTGTCTGAGCCTGGAATGATGGGAAGCTAAAAACTATTAAAGCGTGCTTGAAGAGAAACTTCTTTTGATGTGGTAGAGAAAAATCTCCACACACACGTTACGTGAGGTACGTGGGGGCATATATAAGACAAAGAAGTTTCACTTCGTCCACGTACACATTCGAACACGTGCACTTTTATTTTATTCTATTATTAACTTTTCATTTTCATTTTTTTGTCTTAAATCACGTTGCTGCAAATCGTTGCGTGATGGATTGATTCGCGTGTTGTTATCTCGATGTCATCGATGAAAGTTCACTTTCCACAAGGCCCAATCATGGGCTTCGTGGGTCCAGTTGTTACTTGCGACACATTTGATATTATTTATCCACATTGTAGGGCATCTGTCTACTCTGCGCCCTCCGGTCCCCATTCCAGCACCTTCAGGGTTCAACATGAATCGGTTTATTTAACGCAAGTACTCTGGGAAGGTAGCAGATTAATGAGGTGGTAATCTGCAGTGGTATAACCCATTGCCGGCAAGGGTAATCGCTTTCTAAAAAAAGCCTAATGAACACCACGTAGCGAAGGCCTTGGAGGATTCTCCGGACATCTCCGCCATTTAGTGGATAAACCTAAATAAACCGATTATGAAGTTTTCCGCCCCGATATAAAAAGTGCCACTTCAGCTTTGCGGACTTTGTCAATGAACTTGGATCTTAAATAAGCATTTCCATCGCCTGCTCCTGGATTTTGAGCATTTATATGAGGCCTATAGTCAGCAATTATTTTTGAAATAGAGACTTTGTCTTCAAGCACTGAGAGATTTTGGACGACATGATCACCCATAACTTCCTAAATGCCAAACCCAGTTGAATTCAGCAGTAGATTTTCTTCTTTCACTTGGAGCTACCTAGCTGGACTAGGTGTTCCAGGAAGGAGTATTCGTCTGTCAATTTCAAGTGCTGAGTTCTCAACGATGAGATGGATGGAGCGGAACATGGGTATTGAACATACTTTTCTTATCATGTTCATTTTTAAGCTTACCTGTTGAGAAGCTCTGCTAAGGTCGTCGAGCATATGTTGAAACCTTTGTGTGAAGTACTCGCCATTGATGTTGATACCCAGTCCATTTCACTCCATAAGCTTAAAGAGGTCTTCCAACGCCGCAGTAAGGAGCTTCGGGTTGCAGTTGGATAAACTGAGATGGTGGCGTAATTTAAAAGTTCTTCAGACGTGTAAATACTGGTGGTCAATTGGGAATCTCTGCAAAAATCTCAACACCATCCATGTTTCCACCGAATCGAAGGTTTTCTCCACAAAATCCATGCAAAGTGGATTATAGTCTTCGGTCTTCTATATAATCTGCCGCAGCGTAAAGATATCTATGGTCGTCGCGGATCTCCTCATTTCTGATGTGATCACGCGCTGAGTGACATTGAGCTTTCGTATGAGACACATACTCAGCGACCATGTACATACATACATACATACATACATAGCATCACGCCTCATTCCCATAGGGGTAGGCAGAGACAACATCCTTCCACTTGCCACGATCCTTGCATATCTCCTTCGCTTCTTTCATTCTCATTAAACCTTTCATACAAGTTCGTCGGTTTAGAGTACTCTTGACCTGGCCGTTATTTAAAATGTCCTGGATTTGGTTCAGGAACGTTCGCCTTGGTCTTCCCCTTCCAACTTTCGCATTCACTCTTGACTCATAAATCCCTTTTGTCAGACTCCTTTCGTTCATTCTCTCTACATGCCCAAACCATCTAAGCATACCTTTCTCAATTTTAATCACTACATCTTCTTTTATACCACAACGTTTTCTTATCATACTATTTCTTACTCTGTCACTCAGTTTTAATCCACTCATGCTTCTCAATGCTCTCATCTTTACCGCATTTATTTTACTTTTGTGATTCTTCTGCCATACCCAAATGTCTATGGTACTAAAGCATTTTCGGCTTATTCGGGGGGCTTTGTTTTATTATATATATTTATTTGTATATATGTATATAATGATTTGTATATGTGTATATATTTATTTATGTCTTTATTTGTATGTACGAGTATATGCATGAGTATATGTATGTATTCACAATATTCTGTATATATCTACATATTTTTTTTAAAAATTGTATGCTTATTCATTTATACACACCACCTACCTTCTCTCTCCCTTTTTTGACGGGTTCCCTAGATGTTCCCTAGAGGTTCCCTAGAAGAGATCGCTAATAAGCGAAAAGACCGCCCAATTGTACACTAAAAGTATCTTATACTGAGTAATTCGAGATCTATTTTTAGCGTGGTGTTCAATAAAGAATATTATCTATCTATATTGAATTATGTACATTGTTATAAATTATTTGAGGTAGTTATGAAGTGAGTCTGTTGGCCTAGCAACTGTTGATATTGTCTTGGTGACTAAATCAGTTGAATCATCAAAGAAGCCATGCGCGTGTAACATAGTTTATCCGAGTTTCAGTTTGTTGCTTAATGAGCAGAAATGGCACCTGTGCTAGATTATGGTTGCCATTCTTTATATACAAATAGGATATTTATTATTGTATTATTATTTCTCCTGAGTTTGTTATTGGAATTCTTAAAAAAAAGCGCGAGGAAATCCTGGCTACTTTTTTATATCGCTGACAGGTTTAGTGTGATAACAGTCCTTGCCGATTAAAAAAAACAACAACTATGATCTCATTACTCTTAAGAATTACACGTATCTAACTACCAGGGCATCATAACTCTAAGGTACATTCGATACTCGCTTCTATTACTCTGTACCAGCATCCCCCCTCAAATACTAGGAACTCATAAAATAAAGAAGCCTTGAAATTTTATAGGAATATTCCTTTCGCCGAGTAGAGGCCAGCTAAGAACGGGTTTTAAGAAATTCCACCCGCAAGGGAATTGAGGGGGTGGTAATTATTGACACATCACGATATCTCTGGAACCATAAGGCGTAGAGACTTGAAATTTGGTTGGAATATTCCTGTTACCGAGTATTTTATTTATTATTTTCTCATTTGTAAAATAATTTGCCTAAATAATGAACATGCTACCCAAAAACATTCCACGCAGACAAACATATACATATTGTTCGCGACTTTTCCCTTTGAAGTAGAAATAATATATTTTGTTTAATTTAAAGTCAATATTATTGTAAAAATCGTTCGTTTTCGTATAGTATATTTTTGTTTAACTTAGAGTCCCCATATAGATATTTATAGATTCGTATACAAGATGTTTGTTGACCTATAGAATGTATATATTTGTATGACTGTCCTTTCCGAGAATAAAGTTGTTTGTGTAATTAATGTAATCCCTGTGATTGGTAAGAAATAAAACGCCAATCATAGGATGTTCTTTTCATCGAATAAACCACCAACCGCCGTCGTTTGCTTGTCACAATAGTGCACGTTTGCCAGTCGCAAACACTGTATAATAATAGGCCGATTTGGTAAACACGTTCCTGCTGAACAACAGTTTGAATTGCGATACATAATCCTCATCTGGTGACAAGTAGACGGCGGAGCGTTGAAGTGAAGAATCTGGTGGCATTTTCATTTATCCTGAACCGGCAAATCTTCGCAAGAGTGAGCTGCCAAAGGGTCTCACACATATGTATGTATTATAATACTTTTGCAAATAGTCCCATTATTAGATCATAGACCCTCCACACCGCTCCCCTGCATTACTTCGGGGATATGCAGGTTTCCTCACGATATCGTAACTTCTGTGAATGAGAATTTATGCGTCGCACCACTAGGCATAATTTTTCATGAAAAGAAAAGTATTCTCTCAAATAAATAAAACAATTGGTTACTCTATCACGTAGACGTAGAGTCAGCATACATTCATAAGTAGGCGCCTAAGCATTGCATCATTTCATGTAATCTCTTTGATTTCTTACGGCATATTTAAATTATATAATATAAAATGTAATACAGTCGATCCTCGATAACTTGACACTTAAAAAACCTTTGGAAAATTTCAAACCATCAAGAGATTGAGATGTAACCATACCCTATTATTTTATAGTAAATAGGGAAACCCTAGACTTCAAATCGTTCTAAGTTAGCGAGCAAAATACTATTCATTCAAATCACTGAGTAGTATTTATATAGTTACCAAGTAGTATTCCTTGATTATATTAAATTTATCGACTACTACCTGATCTGCTTGACTTTGCTTGCAACTAACTAATTAATTAACATAAGAGAGACAGAGAAGAATGAAATTTGATTAGCATAAAAAATCTTATATTTAGCCAACCTTAAAAGATAACCATATGCTGTTCTAGACTTTTATTTAGATGTTTAAAAGGGGCACAATTCTGTTCATGGATGTTTGACAGATTTAAAAGAAAGTATGTATGGGTTAAGAATGAAGGACTCATCAAATGTTTACTCTACGCTGATGATCAAGTAATACTTGCGTCATCCGCTAATGAGCTACAGGAAATGCTAAATATTATGAATGAAGCTTTGAAAGGGAAAGAGATTGGGGAGATGCATCTATGATGAATGGCAATATTTTGGTAGATGGGGAACAAGTGGAAGAGGTGAAAGAATTTGTATACTTGGGATCTAAATTTACAAAAGATGGAACATGTGAAAGTGATATCGAAAGGAGAGTGAATGCAGGGAATATGGTAAATGGTGCTCTGCATGCTTTTATGAATAGCCAGATGGTGTCTCAAAGGGCTAGACTGGCAGTGCATGCTGGAGTGTTGGTGCCAACACTTATGTATGGTAGTGAAAGTTGGGTATGGCAGAAGAATCACAAAAGTAAAATAAATGCGGTAGAGATGAGAGCGTTGAGAAGCATGAGTGGATTAAAACTGAGTGACAGAGTAAGAAATAGTGTGATAAGAGAACGTTGTGGTATAAAAGAAGACGTAGTGACTAAAATTGAGAAAGGTATGCTTAGATGGTTTGGGCATGTAGAGAGAATGAATGAAAGGAGACTGACAAAAAGGATTTATGAGTCAAGAGTGAATGCGAAAGTTGGAAGGGGAAGACCAAGGCGAACGTTCCTGGACCAAATCCAGGACATTTTAAATAACGGCCAGGTCAAGAGTACTCTAAACTTGTGTGGCAAGTGGAAGGATGTTGTCTCGGCCTACCCCTATGGGAATGAGGCGTGATGCTATGTATGTATGTATGTAACAATTCTATATACATGATTTTCACGCAACTTTAACTATTTAAGCAGCGCACGTGATGAAAGCTCTCAAATTGAAAAACCAGGTATTGAAACATTTCTCATTGGTGCATCCATTAGCCTCATCGTAATGATATATAACTGGAAGCTTTCCTCGACAAATGGGCTATTAAACACTGAAATCATTATTCAAATCGGACTAGTAGTTCTTGAGTTTAGAGCAGTCAAGCAAACAAATTTTTCAGCTTTATAATACTTGTATAGATTTTTCAAGGGAACGGAAAGGTATTTTCTGTTTTTTAGTTATTTGTTTTCAAGCTTCAATTGTGTCCATTGGACATAAATGTACAACTGGCTTAGAAGGATTCTTCCGTGAAGACATTGACATGAAATTTAGTAGTTACTCTCTTTAACATCAAGTTTAACAATAATAACACGACATATAAAGTGAATGAACCTATAAATTAAAACGGATTAAAAACAAAGACGTTAACAGAAGCCAGGCAGCGATGAAAAACTAAATGGCTTTTTAGTCACTGTCTTGGCAAATCTGTTGTATAGTTTCTTCCCCATTTTATAGGCTTCTGATGTTGTATCCCTTTTCCGTGAGATGCACTCCTGAAATTACTATAAGAAACAATAATTTGTTAAATTCTGTAGTAAGGAAAACAGTTGGGACTGAATAAGTAAAGTTGTATGGATTTAACAATTTTTTTAAAGACAGTAAAATTTTTCTCAAAGGACCAGTAATCTACAAATATTATGTGATAAAAAAGAAAATTTTTATACAAATTTGTCACTGTTTTGCTTATAACTTCTTTATTTTTAAATTTAGAACAAAAAGCTATATAAACATATTTGTAGGCAATGCGATTTGCTACAAGTAATGTATTTACAATTTTTTTGTAGAACGCATATTTTCTGAGATATCGCGATAAAAGTGTTTGCACCCCTTTCACTAGATAGCTGCCGGGGGACAAGGGCGGCATCCCCACAAACTAGGGGTTAAGCTTCTATTGACCTGCCACCTAAAAATAAAATTGCGTCCTCTATAAAATATAAAGCTCATGTAACATTTTAATGGACTAAGAGCAATATTGTCCAGATATAGACCGTTGAGAGGCTTACATCGCGGCTACTTACCACTTAACCAGCAAAAGAGGTACTACCAAGCAAAAAAATTATATTCCGGTACGATTGTTTGTAGAAACCATCAAGAAGTACACTACTTCTTACCTGGTCAGCACGCTACCATCTTAGACTATCACACCTTTAGCGTTAACCTGTATGCTCGGAGGTTCTAGCCTATGCCACAAAAACTTCGACGCGACACACCGTTAGTAACGGTCACTTTGTAACTGATTTATTTTTAGTTTCTTCTATTATCTGGTATCGTGTCTATGCATATTTTATTTACGGTTACCGAGAAGCGAAATAGATAATACACATTATGATTTATAAAGAAAGAGATAAAACAGAGCTATCGTATTATGTCCGATAGTTGTCATGGGCAATTAGTAGGGTGGTAACTAGTCAGAGCCGAAGCCTTCCACCATTCCAGATTCAGATAAATGCCAGGATCTCTGCTAACGAAGAGAGAAGTGCCAAAATCTCGTCAGGAACTCTGTCATATTACCCATATTTCCAAGGGACAGTAGATAGAGATACGAAGTGGTTAACACCTGGGGAACAGCAAGTTTCTACAGCTTTGTAACGTGAAAATAGTAAATTAATCCAGAATAAAAGCCTTCCTCACTAGATACCTTAGAGGTTTCGAGACCGAATTAGCTCGCTACACAGAAACAATTATTATAACAGTTAACAATGTGAGCTTTGTGCAAACAATTTAGTAACGTTTCGCAACAAGGTCGTGACCCATTTCTCATATTGTACATGATTTGTGACCAATTGTAGCTTGATTTAGTACTCATACGAGACTGGTCTTTCCGTTTGGGAGTCGTTTCATGTTAACTAGTCTATCCCTGTTACTTTGTCCAAGTAAAATGTCTGCCTTGTGAGAAAATTAACGGAAGACGTTCTAGAGATGTTACTCTATAAATTCACTACATACTGTGAAGGATTACTGGAAAGTTAAAACGCTTAAGATCGAATGAATTGTTCTAAATAAAAGAAAATAACTTGACAGAATACTGTTATGGATAACTAACAGAGTTTTTTGTGGGTTCTTCTCATAAAAAAGAAGCGAAGAAACCTTAATAACATTCGTTTTTTAAGTCGTTAAAGCTTATTGAACTTTGAAGGATTACTAAAAGCTTTAAACCGAATGAATTGTTGTAACTTAAATAAAATAAATTGAAATAATACTGTTATGGCTAACTAACAAAACTTGTTGTGGGTTCTTCTCATAAAATGAAGCGAAGAAACCTTTTCAACTTTCGATTTTTAAGTCGTTAAAGCTAATTGAACTTTGAAGGCTTACTAAAAAGCTTAAAACCGAGTGAATTGATTTAACTTAAATAAGATAAGTTGAAATAATACTGTTATGGATAACTAACAGAGTTTGTTGTGGGTTCTTCTCATAAAAAGAAGCGAAGAAACATTTATAACTTTCGTTTTTTAAGTCATTAAATTTAAATAAACTTTAAATGGTTACTAAAAAGCTTAGGACCGAATGAATTGTTCTAATTTTAATAAAATAAATTGAAATAATACTATTATAGATAACAGAATATACTATTATAGAAAAGAAATGGTCTTAATAACTTTCGTTTTTAAGTCGTTAAAGCTAAGTGATCTTTGAAGGATTACTAAAAAGCTTAGGGGCGAATGAATCATTCTAAATAAAATAAATTTAAATAATACTGTTATGGATAGCTAACAGAGTTTGTCGTGGGTTCTTCTTATAAAATGAAGCCAAGAAACCTTTTTTTTTAGTAAATTAGCCACGATAAAGTTAAATAGAAACAGGTTGTTTTATTTGTAACAGAATACATTAGAGGTAAGGTTATCTATTACCAGCTTCGCACGGTTATATCATCACTTACCATTAAAGTTGTATAACAGTCAAGCTCTAATCTATCAGCAAAAGTGTACTTTCTGGTTAGTTAGTTAGTTTCAATAACAACAAAGCCAGTCAAGTTAACTTACTCGTCACACGAACAGGACTGCTGTTGCGTAATCATAACACCAGGTACCAGGAGTTCATGAAATATGAAGCGATCGTTTTTGTAAAGCAAATATTCAGTTTCATATTTACGAGACATACGGAATATTTTACATACATTGTTGCTGTGTTGGAAATTCGACGGTTTTATTAAGCATCATGTTTTATTTAATAACTTAAAAATGATGAATTCAGTTTATAAATGGTTTAGAAGTTCAACAAAAACTTCAAAGACTGGTTGCTGGATAGGACTTACCACGTTCGTAATTATTGGGATTAACTTTGACTTTAAAATTACACATTTAAAAAGTAAAGTTAGTAAGTAGCAGCCCATTAACGTCCCACTGCTGGGCACACGCTGCTCCACTGCAGATTGGCAGGCATAGTACACAAGTGTGCACTCTCTATTCCTTCACTCTCATAGTCCGATGTGACGTGAATCCGACACGACCGGAGAGAGATCAGGCGCAGGACCGACGGCTTAACGTGCTCTCCGAGGCACAGGGATGGATCACACTACCAACTTCCCAACTTCGGGCAAATATTGAGAAAATCTTAATAGAAAACTCAATATTGATATTTGAATTGGCCCGACCCGGACTCGAACCCAGGACCTCATGTCTGTAGTCGAACATGCTAACCACTAGACAAATTACACATTTGCATGCCAACATTTGTACTTTCTGAATATTGTACCAACATTCCATTATATGTAAATGCCATTGAATTCAAAAACGAAAAGACATACAGGATGTTTGACCAATTATATGTAGTTTGATTAATATCACATTCAAGTCAAACCAGTAAAAAAAACTGAGTTTTCAATAGACCTTTATAATACCATGAGCTGTACCTCATCCAGGTGTTCATAAGTCTCTTCAATCTTGTGGGAATATGGGGAAATCCGTTCTTGGTTTAGAGATCCTGGATA
The DNA here is from genome assembly GCA_015832385.1 of Elymnias hypermnestra. Classification (NCBI taxonomy): domain Eukaryota; kingdom Metazoa; phylum Arthropoda; class Insecta; order Lepidoptera; family Nymphalidae; genus Elymnias; species Elymnias hypermnestra. Next base: position 194,786 of record JACTOM010000911.1, read on the forward strand.
AAGGCTTACGAGTGGCGAATTTTAAGTTTATCTAGAAAAAAGTTTCCGAGATTTCGACTTAAATCAAATCAAAATATCTTTATTTATTAGGCATATTACAGCACTTTTGTATCGTCAAATATTTTTTTTATTTTCTTTTCTTTTCCACACTCTAATTCTAATGTACGTCTGATGATGGTACTCCAAAACGACTTAAAATCTAAAGTTACGAGGGTTTCTTCGCGCCCTGATCTGAGAAGAGTCCACAACAAACTCAGTCGGGTGTTTTGTTTTTTGTTATCATCATCATTACAATATCATATATATATTTTTTCTCCCGACAGGAAAATCCTCATGGATACCCAGAGCATCACGGGGGGCATATTCTGGGTTATGCCGGACTTTTATCGGCTAAAAACCTGTCGGTATCGGTCCTCCGCGTCGCCTTGTGACGGGGCCGCGGGTAGGGCACGGCAATGCTCGACCGCAGCGACCCGACGGCAATACCCGTTGATATAAGGGCCCTCTTTATTTTATTAATCTACTTTAGTAGGATGGCATGTCTGGAGCACCGGCATGCTGTCTACAAACTTAGGGACTTCTCTGTCAGACAACAGACCCCGTATCTGCTGCCTAGAGGTTATCCCTAGGGGGGAAGACGACGGTCCTGGGCCGCCCGTCTGCGTCCCACCCTGCGCCTGCGAATGGCGAGAGAGGCTACGTCCTGCTCCCTCAGCCGCTCTGCTGGCTCCTTCTGCGCCATCACCTCCCCGCAGAAGGAAACTACCGCTCTCCAGCAATCTTCACTGCCCACCATAGCTTTAACTACAGCAGGCAACGTGAGGTCAACACATCCAATAGAAGCCACGAGAGCGGCTCTCTTTTCCGCCCAACGTGGGCACGTCACCAATGTGTGTTCTGCCGTGTCAATGGCGAAACCACACTCGTGACACTCTTCAGTCGGCTCGNGTTATTATAGAAACGTATACAGTTACCCTTAAATGAGTTGTTAATTTTATGCAGCCTACTAGAATTTACAACAAGTTTGTTTTTGTTTCGTAAGTTATATGATATACATTCACTCTTTTTATTAAAAGAGTCAATGTATATACAACAAGTTTTCAAATATGTATACTCAGTGAACTGTCATTATGTTAACTGTCAAGATTGTCCACATTATTTTTATCATGTTCCACATTAGCAAATTTAAAGATACTCCACAGGTATTGAAACCAATTTGATTTTAAAGAGGTAATGTGGATATTTTTTAATCGGTAAGTAATCGGTATCTTGATATAAACACATTTAGGCTGCTTTGACATGGTCGAGAGAAAATATAGAAAAATGCACTTAAGTCGCTTTGGCATCGTCGACTGAAAATATATAAAAACGCACTTAGGCCGCTTTGGCATTGTCGACATATAGAAAAACACAGTTTGGCCGCTTTGGTATCGTCGATCGAAAATATAAAAAAACGCACTTAGACCGCTTTGGCATTGTCGACCGAAGATATAGAATCACGCATTTAGGCCGATCCGATCAGCGACACTAAGACCTGTCGCGGAGATCCCCAGGCGGAACACTCCGCCAACGATACACACGCATGGTTACATACAAAAACACAAATGTTTCCTTTTTATAATATTAGTTAAGAAATATTATAAAAAGTTAGGTTTTATTTCTTTCTATTAATAATATTTTGTTTGGACAGGTTCTTTCTTTCTTTCTTACGTTTGCGTCACGCGCGGAGGGAACTGTTACGTAACCAAAAACACCGGCTACCAGGATTTCATACGTTGTGAAGAGATCGTTAAAATGAAGCGAATACAGTCACACTGAGAGGCAGTCCAGAATATTTTAATAACAATCCTTCTAGTGTTGTATCTACGTACGTTGTTTCCATTTTCGACGCACATTTTTATGCGTCAACTTTGTTTCGTGTCAAAGTGTATTTTTGACGTGGGTACGTTTTTAAAACCGCATTCAGATGGAAGTATTAAAACAAACGAATGATAATAAAATGGGGGATACAGTTTGGTGATATAGTCGATCACGTCCATACGAAATTCAATTAGACCACTGAATAGCTAAAGTGGAAGAGGGAAGCCTCACTATTCAGACTAATACTTTATATAGAAAGTGATATTGAAAGGAGAGTGAATGTAGTATATATGTATGGTAAATGGTGCTCTGCGCGCGCCTTAATCAATAGCCAGATGGAGTCTCAAAGGACCAGTGTTGTGCATGGAGGACTGTTGATACCAACACTTATGATGTAGTGAAAGTTGGGTATGGCAGAAGAATCACATAAGTAAAATAAATGCGGTAGAGATGAGAGTGTGATGTGTGTGAACTATGAGTGGATTGAAACTGAGTGACAAAGTAATAAATAGTGTCATAAGAGAACGTTGTGGTATAAAAGAAGATGTAGTGACTAAAATTGAGAAAGGTATGCTTAGATGGATTGGGCACGTAGAGAGAATGAATGAAAGTAAACTGGCTAAAAGTGTTTATGAGGAAGGGGAAGACCAAGGCGAACCTTAAAAAGACTTGTGTACTTTTTATGCACGCAATTTTAATTTTTTTTAATGTAACTAACGATAGTTGTTGTAATGTCGGAAATAATCAAGCCGCCTGGGAGCTTTTATGGAAGCCACTGACTTAATCTTCTTATATAACAAAACAGCATTGTGGGATAATTCCTTATTTAAAGATCCACAAGGATTGCTCACTACATCCATTTTACCCGCAAAAATAATAATTATGGCTTCACTGGCCGTGCAAAGCCGGGAAGAATCGATATAATATATTTTCAGAAATATAATTAAAAAGGGCAATAATGCGAATTTTGGCAAAGTAGACGGTTACACCGACAATCCCGGATCTTTCGTTCTTTTTAAAACAAATCTTGCATTTCGACGTCACTAGGGAAAATCAATGGATTCTTGTTACGTAACCAAAACACCGGCAACCAGGAATTCATGAACTATGAAGAAATTGTTTTTGCTAAAGCAAATATTCACACACACATTCACGAGGCAGGCTGTGGAATATTTTAATATAGAATTTTTCTGGTGTTGTTAAGGGATCTTATAATGGTTTATGATATCCTAGTAGCCGATGTTGTGATTACCTAACAGGAACCCATTGTTTTCTTCTTCCCCCTTCGTGTAAGGAAAACCAACCAATTACCATATTTCGCAAGCATGTCTTTCTGAAAAAAGTGTCACAAACCGACCGACAGAGCAAATTTAGAAAATTGCGTATATAATTTGACTGAGCCCTTGAGTCATCTTATCAGAAAAGACATGTCGCCAAACAAATAATTTGCGTTCCGGTACTACTGAAGAGATTAAATTACCTCTTACCAGATTACTAAGCTTTCATCATAGACTATATCATCACTTACTATTGGGAGAAATCGTTGTCAGGCGCTAAATTATCGGCAATAAAAAATGACTTACTACTAACTAAAAACTACTTGTAAATAGGTCCAGTATATTTCATTTGTACATACATACATACATAGCATTACGCCTAATTCCCATAGAGGATCCTTGCATATCTCCTTCGCTTCTTTCATTCTCATTAAACATTCATACAAGTTCTTGGGTTTAGAGTACTCTTGACCTGGCCCTTGTTTAAAATGTCCTGGATTTGATCCAGGAACGTTCGCCTTGGTCTTCCCCTTTCAACTTTCGCATTCACTCTTCTTGACTCATAAATCCTTTTTGTCAATCTCCTTTCACTCATGCCCAAACTATCTAAACATACCTTTCTCGATTTTAGTCACTACGTCTTCTTTTACCACAACGTTTTCTTATCACACTTTTCTTACTCTGTCACTCAGTTTCAATCCACTCATACTTCCCAACGCTCTCATCTGTACCGCATTTGTTTTACTTATGTGCTTCTTCGGCCATACTCAACTTTCACGAGCATACAAGTGTTAGCACCAACACCCCAGCATGCACAGCCAGTCTGGGCCTTTGAGACACCATCTGGCTATACATAAAGGCGTGCAGAGCACCATTTACCATATTCCCTGTATTCACTCTCCTTTCAATATCACTTTCATTTTGTTTTCTCATTTGTTGTCTCATTTGTAGTTTAACAAAAAATCCCAAAACAAGTAATATATATATATATAATGGAATCTCTTATTACTTTGTTACATAGAAAGAAACTTAGCTTTTTTTACGTGAGCTTTTAATTGATTTTATTTATTCAACGCGACGACGTAAGGGGAAATTGAATGGAATCCTGTTGCGTAACCAAAAACACCGGATACCAGGATTTCATAAATTATGAAGAGATTTTATATAGCGTTTGGCCTCATACTTACGCAGCAGGACCAAATGAATACAATGTTTCCAGTGTAGTTTAATGTAAAATCAAAACCAAGCAATGAGTATATTTTAGAAACTAGATCTCATGGCAGTGGAAAGTCTACTAAGTAGACCGATAGATTTATTTTCTTTAACATAAAACATTAATTTCACTTAGTTTTTTATTACTTATTTTCAGGATATTAGATACACATACACTTCTTTATCTAATCAATATACAGCTTTTATATATCTAATTATAATATTTTATATAACTAATACATTTTTAAATTCGTAACATGAGTTACGTAGAATGTCCGACATGTACTGATTCCAAGGAGGTATTGAAATTTTTTTTTAAACAAAGTAAGTATTAATACAGAGGTATGGATTAATTACTATCGATACTTTTATTAACTTTTAAAATGTAAAAAAGTAGTTATGGTGGCATAACTACAGTAGTTGGATATATGGACGTTTTTGTAGATATTTAGTACCTTCTATAATAATATTGTAGAACATTTTGTGGTCTACCATCATTTTCACACCTTGGGTTAGATTAATGCATTTTTATTAAGAATCCCTATTTAAAAAAAAAAAGAATATACTATGTCGCTCAGTAAAAATGCAGATTTTTAATGGTGAAAAAATTTTTGAAATTGGTCAAGTAGTTTTTGTGTGAAAACATTAGAAAAAAACAATTCTGAAACAGCTGCACCAATTTTGATGGTATTTGTCATTGACATATAAGGGACGATATTTTTGAAAAAAAAAAAAACACCTATACTTATTAAAAACGAGAAGTGCTCGCCTTTGGATGGTTTCGCTGGCATAATGGTGCGAGTACTTGCTTCGTTTGCAGAGGTCCTGGCTTCGATTCCCGACAGGGAAAATTTGGATAATGGTACTTTATTATTTGCCTGAGTTGGGAAAGCCCACACGCAAAGACGTGCCCCTAAACAAAAAGAAATGCGTTCCGGTACGATGCTCTATAATAAGAGGTAAAATTACCTCTAGCCAGATATACGCATTACCATCTCAGATACTTATTAAATAAGATTATAGTCAAGCAATAGACAAAAAAATAATTAAGTTAGAACGACCAGTATACGCTTGTTGCCGATTAAAAAAAAACAATAACAACCATTATCGCATTACTCTAAGAATACACGTATCTAACAACCAGGGTATCATAACTCTAAGGTACACATTCGGTACTCGCTTCTATCTATTACTCTGTACCGGCATCCCCCCCTCGAATACTAGGAACTCATAAAATAAAGAAGTCTCTATAGTTGAACGGGAACGACATTGAAATAAAAGGCTTACTAACTAACCTTTAAAAGAGTGATTTGATTTAGTCGTATTATTTTTTTATTGTTGACTAGGTTAACGCTTGACAGCAATTTCACCTGATGGTATGTGAAGATACAGTCTGAGATGGAAGCGCGCTAATCTTGTAAGAGGCAACTCGGTAATGCAAAACGAATTTGTAAAATATATTTTCCAACACCGGCTTTGCTTGACAACACTGTGTTGTCATTTAATGAATCGTTCAAAAACCTTGCGATAGTTATGGACTACAACTTCACTTAGCAACCAAAAGTTAACTCAGTGAGTAAAAAATTGTTTTTGACTATCAAGTTCCTTAAAAAGTGGAAAAATCTCCTACCTCTTAAAACCAAAATAAAGTTGACGGAATCAAATTAGATTTATATTCGGATTAAGAAAATTTGACCACATTAGCTGAAACCACCCCGGCAGAAAGTCATACATTCAAACAGGAGTGACGAAAAGAATACCTACTAAAACCCAGCGGGACTATCAGTGTCCTGAACAGAAGTACAGGTTCAGTGGGGACATTGCGCTCTGGGACTCCGGACAAAGTCTGTCACCACCATTCAGAATGGCAGGAGACTCGCAAAGACACGTCTCCTGGCTCCCGGTCCCCTCCTACGGATAGAAGTGGCCTCAGCTGTAGCTTCTCTCTCCCTCTCTGACGCGTTCTGTAAGATACCATCCGCCAACTACTTTCATTACTGAGCATATAGCCGACTAAGCTCATCAGTGACAGCTCACCGCCAACGAGAGACACCAGGGGGTTGAGGCCCCCAACTCGGGCATTCTGCCACAGTATATTGAGATGTCCACAAGGGCTCCACACTCGTAACAGGCGGGTGAGCCTTCATGCCCAACTATCTGGTGCAAGTACTTACCAAAGCATCTGTGCCCAGTCAGTAGCTATCACAAAAAAAAACTTCTTAATTTTGCCTTACAGAGGATAGACCCCGGAACAAAAGGTCTTCTGGTTTTTTTAATATAGCTGTTACCCGCAAATTTTCTGGATGCTTTTTTCCTTAACTCTTTATAAAATCAACTATTTTGCCAATGAAAATCCTGTCAAAATCGGTCGTGCTGCTTCATCAGCGGAAACAGACATACAAACAGACGGTCTGTATGACTAATATAAGTAGACTCGTATAAGAGGCCATTGAGGCCGTTTATGCATTTATTTCATGAAAAGCTAATTAGTTAAGGTTAGTATGTTCTGCCACAGCCATGAAGTCCTGGGTTCGAGTCCCGAGTCGGGCCAATTCAAAAATCGATATTGAGTTGGGAAGTTGGTTAAATAAGAAGAAGAGTGAACGAATAGAAAGTGCACTACTTTGTCTACCAACCCGCAGTGGAGCAGCGTGGTGGGTCTTTGCTCTAACAAGAAAGCCTGTGCCCAGCAGTGGGACGATAATGGGCTGACTTACCTTTATACCTAAACCAACGTTTTATCATCATCATATTTATTGCATGTGAGGTCGAATGGATTCCTGTTGCGTAACCAAAACACAGGCTACCAGGATTTCATAAACTATAAATAGATCATTGATATTCATTACCGGACCGTCCTATCTTACCTACCTACGTTATCTATCATATGGATGGAGGTGGGCTCTAGCGATTCCTGTTGCGTAATCAAAACACTGGCTACCAGGAGTTCATAAATTATGAATAGTTTATTCTAATAGAGCGAACGTTTGGACTGATATTTACGCAGCGGTATACGATATAGTTAATATACAATGTTGCCAGTGGTAGATGGAAGCGCTAACCTGGTTATGGTAATTCACCCCTTTGTAAATGTTATTAAAAATATTAATTCAGAAGATCATTTAACGAAAAATTATTTCTATTATGACCCTAAACAATTATCGTGTCAGGGATTCAGTTAACAAATATTATAAGGCTAATTGCTGTTTAAAACTAATTCATCATTGTGTTTTTCCATGAAGGATAAGGTATGAGGTTCCAGGATATTGAGGTTTTATATACTGGAAATGCAATATTTATATGGAGCTTGCGTGCTAGGAGTGATACCTTCAAAAATCTTAGCGTGCCACCTTAGACAGTACCATCACTTACCATCAGGTGAGATTAAAGTCATGTACCTATTATGAATTGATACAACCTCTTGAATTTATGTTTCAAATCACAAAGATGCGAGCCATGGGCCATGCCATATTATTAGCCTTCACTCTGTAACGCGACATGCCATAAATGGACAAGAAAGATGATGTGTTTCAAAGAGTAACAACTCAGTTTTGCTCCCTAGAATCGGATAGATACATAGATTAAATACTAATTCAGCATTCTAAACCGGTAGTAGCTTAATTACCAATAAATACAACGATGAGGATACAAAAGAGCTGGTTAAACCTACTTCAATAAAGAATATTTCTATTTGAAATACATTGAAATGAAATGAAAACTTACAAAGCAATTCTTTGAAGCCATAAACTTCGTTAGACGTTTCTAGCATGTCGCAGTTAAATAACATGACACCGTGGACTATAAAAACTTTATGGATAGATAAATACTTTCTTTACAGCATTTGTCACGCGAACGGTTACATTTTGTGAAAAATATAACATTATATCGTATATTGAACTTTCTGCATTCATTTAAATGTTAATATTATAGATTAGAGACCTTGTCAGCTATGGGTTTTATGCAGTGAACCAGGTTACCCACCAAAACCCAGTGAAACCCTCCCTAACCCCGGTGGAAGGCTCTGGCACCTCTAGACGAATCCGAGTTAAGGGAGTTAAGCTAATGCCTATCTACTCTTCTTATTTTGTTTTTTGGATTCATTAACAAGAAAGGCAATAATGTGAACATGGTTTTAGACCATCAAACTCACTCACTCATTAAGATATTCATGATTGACTTGAGAATTAATTAAGTGACCCTTGTCGCAATGTAAAAGATTATTTTCCAGGCACACCAGGTACGAATGTGAAATGGAGAGAGTTCAGCTGGGTTTTAGTGGGTATTTCGAGGCCTTCTCTTTCGCCGAGTCTCACACCCATAGACGGGGGCTTGTGTATAAAACAATTTCCCAGCACAAAAAAGAGTTAGCTGATTCAGACTAAGCTCTGATTCAACGGTGGAAGAAGGATGTCAGGTCCCCAGTAACAGGCGTGGCTACTGTAGAGGCGATTCAATCTCACCTAGAGCATTGGCTTTCTAGGGGCCCCTCTCCTAAATATTGGTGCAGGTTGACAAAGATACATCAGAAGCTTCCTGCGCCGAATTAGTTACGAGGAGTCACCGGCCTGCGATGAGTGTAGTGCTGCTATTGACTTTCGTAGATTTTTTTTTTAATTGGGTTCATCGCAGCATTTTATGTCTCTAGGCAGGGCCTAATTGTCCGGCCATCTTTCCTAAGACATACAGTATATGCCTGGTACTCTTTTATGACTGGTCTAGTGGTTAGCATGTTCGACTACAGACATGAGGTCCTGGGTTCGAGTCCCAGGTCGGGCCAATTCATAATCAATATTGAGTTTTCTATTAAGTTTTTCTCAATATTTGCCCGAAGTTGGGAAATTGGAGTTGTGATCCACCCCCGTGCCTCGGAGAGCACGTTAAGCCGTCGGTCCTGCGCCTGATCTCTCTCCGGTCGTGTCGGATTCCCGTCACATCGGACTATGAGAGTGAAGGAATAGAGAGTGCACTTGTTGTGTACTATGCCTGCCAATCCGCAGTGGAGCAGCGTGGTGGGTCTATGCTCTTAAAACCCTCGCTCCTCGGAGTGAGGAGGCCTGTGCCCAGCAGTGGGACGTTAATGGGCTGCTACTTACTTACTTACTTTTACTCTTTTATGCCCGTATTTCATTCGGGTTGGATCCCGCCGGCAACGCCAGCCGGTCCATTTTGAGCGGCGTCTGGTCCAGGTTTTGCCACTGCTACCGCGTCATTTTCGCCGCTATCACCTACGTCTGGTGGTGGTGACAGCAGGCAGAAGACACACAGTGTTGACGGTTCTTTGGAATTGATTGAGAATGCCGTGGAGGTGTGTGGGCGAGGAGTTGTCCGCCAGGCGGAACATACTCCTCGCAAGCTGGAGAACGAGCACCTCTATGGAGAGTGTCGTGGAATTACGATGGATAACGTAATTCCTGACGCATCTCGGAGCTCCTACTATCAAACGTTGGCACTTGTTCTGTTGGATCTGCAGCCTCCTCCTCTAGTATCCTAAGGATAAGTTAGTATAGAGCGGACGTAGTCTCCGTAGACCTTTAGTTTGGCTTTTATTGGGAGATTATTCGGATTGGAGATCTTAGCATTACGACTAGGTAAGTAAGTAAAAGTAAGAGATGCTGGGTGGATGTGACCGCCTTCTGTAACTAGATCCTCTAAATGAAGATGTCACACGAATGTGATAGTGACAATGCAATGCAGTGGAATGCTCCCTCTCACCAACGGAGGAGGCAGAGGCTCATACATGCACTCGTTCTCCTGTCTTCATGGACTCTCATTCGGATTTAATCCGGATAACAAACGAGGAATGGTTCCGTTGATTTTTAATGAATTTTGCAAGGTCTCACCCTCGCCTGACCCTATATATGAATATTAAATAACACTTTCACGTAATTGTTTTATTTAACTAAAATAATTAAATATTTTTGTAATTTTAATTTATTCTCCGATTTAATGACCCACACGAACTATTTCTAACGTCACGGACATTTAATTGACGTCAATATTTTAAATTAATACGTCAAGTCGTAAGATCATTATAAAAACTAAGGTCACTTTTTGTTGTGTATTTCTTTAATGTATATAAACAAGTAGCGAACCCAAGCTTCCCTGTATTACAACAACTCTAGTTTTATACAGGTAAGATAAGTAGATATTGAAATATATTAAACTAATATAGTAGTGTAATGATCATGGTAACAAAAAACAATACATTATAGATTTAGTGTGGAAAAAAATTATATTTAACGATTCAAACACAAAAGTGCTGTAATAGGCCTACTAAAGATATTTTGATTTGATTTAAAAACCTATTGACGTACCACTGCTGGGTACATGCCTCCTTAATTATAGGAGAGAGGGTTTTAGAGCATAGAACCATCATGCTGCTGCACTGTGGGTTGGCAGGGAATCTATCTAATTTATCTTTAAACTAAAATTCATCGACATTTTTTAGGCAGTTTACTGTATGACTATGCCTAGTTGGATGGCTCTGAAATGTTGGGAGTTATTGAAAAGTATAATGGCAACACTTAAAAATACCAGGGACATTGTGCAATATTACATAATGTTGTGCACTGCGAGGTAACATTAACGAACGGACGGATAGCGAAGTCATTATTAGTAAGTTGTGTATATTTAAATGGTAGAGAGAATAAAGCCTTTTCCTAGCTTCTGTTGCGTGTGCTACCTAAACGATTAAAGTTACAGATTATTCAAGTATTAAGAAATTGTTCCTATTAAAATATGCTACAAAAAAGTCCTATATAACATATGTCTATCTTTTACGCTTCACTCAGTATAACCCTTTTTATGGTAGTCAAATTTGTTTTGAGGATAGACGAAGTAGGGCGCGTTAGCTTGTTGTTTGTAAAGGAATTTATTCAATAATAGAGTTAATCACGTGACGTTTTAGTTTTGTGAATGAGCGCAAAGTTTATTGTTTATGAAATAATCTGATTTGAACGTTACAAAGTAACGATATTGTAATTATGGAAGGTCAGAGATCGTTGTATGGTCAGTGAGCGCCGGCCTTGCCATTCGCATTGCTGACTTTGCATTCGCTGCTATCCAGTAGTTTTACTTATTTATTACCTAATGCCCGTTGTGTAGCGCACCTGTTTCTAAAAAAAAAAAGTAAAGGAAAGATTTGCCTATTCATATTTTATTATTGATTTCCCGTTTGTCAAGTCTAGACTTTTTTTTCGCTGGTGCCTTTACGCAATCAGGAATTTATGCGTTTTGCCAGTTATGACCTACGGCTCCGAAACGTGGTCGCTGACTATGGGCCTCATACGAAAGCTCAGAGTCACTCAGCGTGCGATGGAGAGGGCTATGCTAGGAATTTCTTTACGTGATCAAATCAGGAATGAGGAGATCCGTAATGGAGTGGCGATCCCCCACCGGGCGGCGCAGTGTAGAAAGACTCTCCACAAGGTGAACCGACGATATAAAGAGTGTCACCGGTAGCAGGTGGAGTCAGGCGGCACTAGATAGGGCCTTGTGGACATCATTAGGTGAGATCTATGTCCAGCAGTGGACGTCGATCGGTTGATGTGATGACGACGAATCCGGAATTAGGTGAAATCTTTCCAATCGGGAGTGTGAGACTCGCTGAAGGTACTAGGTATCATGCTTGGATGAGATCATTAGTGGGTCTCTCTCTCTCACTCTAGTGACCTGGATGATACCAACTAACTGAAACCCAGCCTCTTTTCGCGGAAAGGGAGAACAACAGCCGCATCCTCCCTTTGCCTCTCACTTGCCTACTTTAGCTAGATGAAGGTCTCAAGACGTGGCACCAAGCAAAGAATACATTAAAAGGTAAATTATTTCTTTTCTGATGAGCGCACATCATCTTAGATTGTATCATTACCGCTTTTTCTTTATTGTTTTTAAATGTGACAGTTACACACAACTTCGCCAGTGGCACGTGAATTTGATAATCTACAAGATAACTAAAGTAGACAGCCTATTGTTATTAACCATTCCCTCTAAAAATAAAGGATTAGAGACAACACTTTACTTTTTCCAAAAAATTTAGCACCCTAAGTCATTTCTATTATAGACTATACACCAGGATTAAAAATACCGAGGTGGAGTTAAGCCCTATCTTGTCAGTTGTCAAAAATGGAGTGTAGCAGTTTCTTGTACGTGAATATGTCTCGTGATGTGTCACAGTCCTTACTTAGTACGTAATCAATTCTTTGATCCTTTACTTATTTAGTGGTGTAATTAAATTTCGTATAGAGGTGAGATATTTAGCAAAAAACATCAAATTGTATCCCCTGATTTTGTTATCATTCGTTGTTTTTTGTACTTAAATTATTGATGTGAATACGTCATATAAGTCACTTGTGTGTATTCCAGTGTATCGGCGCCAACTGTGTATCGGCGTGGGGGCAGAGTCAATAAGTGGCAATCCGGCCCGGCTCTCGGCAGTTCTCGAGTGGCGGTCGGCCGGAGTGGTCGACTATTGAAACGGTCGCGTTCCTAGCTATTATTGTCAATGACTTTGTGTAAATTGATATCGGGAACATTAAGTGATTGAACATTATAATCTGAGTTAATTAATAAAGTGTTTGATTGCACCAACATTACCCACGAATGCCCACAGAATAAGAAATTAAATAATGGATCCCATTAATGACGATGTCGGCGGAGAACCCTACGCCCCTGTGCTTTATGCTCCTATTCTCAGACATATACATATTTTTTATTGCTGACAGATTAGCGCTTGACTGTGATCTCCCTTATGGTAAGTGATGATACAGTCTAAGATGGAGGCGCGCTAATCTGTTAAGAGGCGATATACCCCTTACGGTTTCTACACAGCATCCGTACCGGAACACAAATCTCTTCGTTTGGCGGTACGTTTTTGCTGGTAGGGTGGTAACTAGTCATGGCCGAAGCCTCCCACCAGTCCAGACTCTGACTAATTAGAAAATACAATTTCCTAAATTCGTCCTACCGGGGATCGAACCCGGGACCTCCGCTAGCAAAGCGAATACTCGCACTACTGCGCCAGCGAGGCCGTCAAAGATATATACAGAGCATTGAGTCATTACATTTTGATTTTATTTAAAGAAAACAATGAAATATTTTACATTGACCCACTGAGCCCAATGATAGCGGTTTTTGATGTTAATCATTACTAAATTACAACAATTATTTAATATTGTTGATGTTGTTTTTTGAAATATTTCTATTATCACAAAAAATGGACTATGAACTATATACGCTTTCCTTGGTAAGTAAAAGTAAACAAGCATCGCATTTTCTAACGTTTTGTAGTTAGTTGTTTGCCTTGATTTTTGCATATATAATGCTTGAGGTCAATACAAATAACTATCGGAACATGCGGATATCTTCAATGAATTAAAAGGTTAATTTAATTATATTGTACATGTACTTATAAACTTTGCATGTAAGGAACAAATCGTCATACATAATTGGGCATATTCAAAAGTAACAGAGCCACATAACCTACATGTATATAACGAGGTTCGAGGGGGCTCCCCGCTATCAGGATGGTCACTCATCTTGTTGGATCAGACATAATAGGCAACTAACGTAGAATAGCTTTGTATGAACTTGATTACTCGTTCCAATTACAATTTTTGTCGGCCTCGCTGGCGCAGTGGTGCGAGTATTCGTTTGCTAGCGGAGGTCCCGGGTTCGATCCCCGGTAGGACGAAATTAGGAAATTGTATTTTCTAATTTGTCTGAGTCTGGACTGGTGGGAGGCTTCGGCCGTGGCTAGTTACCACCCTACCAGCAAAAACGTACCGCCAAACAAAGAGATTTGTGTTCCGGTACGATGCTGTGTAGAAACCGTAAGNTTCGAAGTGTGTAGTTGCTGTTAGCCCTACTGGCTTTTACAGCGTAACCGAGAGGGATGGCGAGCGCAGAAGCTCTGCCGAGGGGTGGGCCCGTAGAAGGGCCCTGCTGCGTCGTGGGAGAAACGTTGCTCTAAGGGCGCCTCCTGCGAGGCTCGGACCTAGGCTTAGAGCAACGATTGCTGCTGCTGAAAAAGACAATCGGACAGGTGTTTAATCTTGACGCCCATGAGTCCGCGACTGGGAGCCCCGGCCGGGGTGCGTCAGATAGCGGGGACCTCGTCTTCGCCGGCGAAGACGTTGTGTGTGTGTGTGTGTGTGTGTTAGTGTACGGGGCGTTGTCAATAGTAATCTGGTCGACTGGGTCGTCAAGGACGTGTTTGCGCCGCCTCTTCCTAGGCGGGATGTTAAGCCTAATCCCATAAGACGCGGCATTCCTAATGAGAGGGTTGGAGTGACTGGTGGCTCTCTTGAAGTAGTCTACGGAGAGCGTTTTGAAATGATTGTTGACCGTTGCGAGGTCGAGATCTCTGTGGAGATCGACGTTGCGCATGAACCAGCGGGCGCCCGTGGCTATGCGCATGAATTTGTTCTGCAGCGTCTGGAGTCGAACCAGCCGGCGTGCAGGAACGTGAGCGAACACTACGCTCGCATAAGAGAATATGGGGCGGATGCAAGTTTTGTAGAGTGTCACCTTGTGGCGCAGTGACAATTTACTCTTCTTGCAGATCATGGGATAGAGGCTCCCAATGCCGATCACACTGCCGTTCTTATAACCTCTCCTAACCCCCCCAGATGTCAAACATCCAACGTCAAAAAACTGTCACCACGTTGTATTGACTTCACTCAAGATCTACTTGACGTTTCCGTTACATACAATTACTTTTAACAAATCATTAAATTTGTTATCTGATTATAACAGCTGATTTTCGAAATAAAATTAATTATTTTTAGTTGTTGGTATTGCGACATATATATAAAAAAAAAACCACTGTCCCTGTGCAATAAACTATGACACTACTCAAACGATTTAGATGTTTTTTAACCGACTTCAAAAAGAGGAGGAGGTTATCAATTCGTTTGTATTTTTTTTGTAATGAAGTTCCTTATCGCGCGTTGTGAAAGGGGTTAGACGGAAAAAATTCTTACGAAAAGTTCGACTACGACTATTTTTTTTTATTGGAAAGTATATACTTCAAGGGTTGTTTTGTGATAGTTTGGTTAGGTTGTGATGATCGAATCCATGACAAAGTGACGGAACTCTTCAATTCTTAGAAGCAAATGAACGATACTCGGCAGAATCTTCTATAGGCTATCCAGATATTTGATTTGCCTACCGTAACTTCGGTATTGTCAAATGCTAGTCGTAGTTAAGTATGAAGATCAATGGATCTCCTCGACAGCTTACAGTAAGGGTGCGGTTAATGGCAGAAAATATAAGTGTCTGTAACCAAATAGCAATGAGCTTACGTTTGTTGCTGCATTGCAACACGTTTACTTCAGATTCGCAAAAAATCAAAAGATAATATAAGAATACGAAGAACACTATAAAAGAATACGGCAGTCATTTCTTACTTTTTATTAATATATTTGTGTTTGTTTTGAAGGTGGTTCTTTTTTTGTAAAAATTTTTATTAATTTTTTATAAATATGACACGCAAACGAGATGGCGGGTCACCGGATTGAAAGTGATCACCGCCGACTATGGACTGCAGCACCAGGGGAACTGCCGATGCGTTGCCGGCCGAGAAGGTGGGAATTTAAATGCCCCTTAAACAGTTGCAAGTTATAGTCTTTAGGCAACACCGCTGCTGGAAGATGGTTCCACATTTCGCATGTGCACGAGAAAAATGATCGACTAAACAGAGTTGCTAAATAGTGCCATTCTCCAGAGTATGTGTAGATTTAGGGCATTTGACAGGTAGATAAAGTTCTGCTCTTTCAGTCAGAGCTGAATCTAACAACTAACCCCACTAACCGGGTGAAGTGGATTCCTCTGGGTTTTAGTGGGTATCCTGATACAAATAGCGAGATCCACACTCCTGGATGGAGGTTTATAATTCATTCAGTGGACAAGTAAATCCCAGTGATAATAAAAAAACAGATGAAGTAGCGCTGTACAGCTCGTATAATTATAAATATCGTGAATTAGGTATGTCACATGACCATAACAGGAACACAACTGGAATACACGTGTTTTTGTAATTAGTTTTTCACAACAGTGGAGAAAATAAAAAAGAAGAAATAGGAAACGTACTGGGGAAAAGTTAGCTTTTTTTCATCAGTAACCTTGTTATGTTGTAGATGTTTTTATTGATGACAGGTAAGCGTTAAACTGGTAAGGGGTAAATTTACCTCTTATAGTTTCTACGCAGTATCATTTTTGCTGGTAGAGTGTTAACTGGAATGAGAGGGAGCCGGAGGTTGCTTCTGATACTCCTGCAACCCGTCGAAGTAAGGATTTGGACGTCCTCTGCCTTGAACTTGGATTCAGCCTCTTCCAGGACACAATATTGGATTGCGGAAACGAGCTGCATGTGTTCTTCTTTCGGATGATTGGATTCGCTGGGTTTTATTAGTTATTCTTTAGTGCAAATAAAGTGAATAAAGCATTCCCCATTGAAAAAGGGTGATAACTAGCCACGGGTGAAGTCTTACACCAATCCAGGCCATAATAATGCCAGGAATTTAAACCTGCTAACCTTGCTATACTTTCCGCCAAATTCTTGCAAAAATAACTGCATGTTTTGACCAATCAAAAGTATATTAGTCTACTTGAATATATAACTTTTGTCTTCAATACACAAGAAAATCCGAATGTTAGACTTAGTACAGCAAGATCTTGTTTTGAAATACTTCACGTGTTCCGCTCAGTCAAAGTTATTTCAATAGCATTGTTTGAGTTGTGAGGAATTCACGTGTACAAAATATATATGAGAATCCATAATATAGAATATTATTACAGCGGATATACATCCGCCGTAAATTGAAATATTATATAATAGCTTTTGAGATACGTTCTGAACAAGGTTCCGACTCGTAATTAAGGGGTAAGACCTACTTCTGCTAACTGCCTCATTGGTCTAGTGGTTAGCATGTTCGACTACAGACATGAGGTCCTGGGTCGGGCCAATTCAAAAATCAATATTGAGTTTTCTATTAAGATTTTCTCAATATTTGCCCGAAGTTGGGAAGTTGGTAGTGTGATCCATCCCCGTGCCTCGGACAGCACGTTAAGCCGTCGGTCCTGCGCCTGATCTCTCTCCGGTCGTGTCGGATTCCCGTCACATCGGACTATGCGAGTGAAGGAATAGAGAGTGCACTTGTGTACTATGCCTGCCAATCCGCAGTGAAGGCAGCGTGGTGGGTCTATGCTCTAAAAACCCTTGCTCCTCGGAGTAAGGAGGCCTGTGCCCAGTAGTGGGACGTTAATGGGCTGCTACTTAACTTAACTTAACTTTAACTTACTTCTATCTGATTTTTGGATGGAAAAAGGATTGCTAGTGACCTTTGTGCCCAGTTTCTCCCCAAATATTATAGTTGAGTTCAGAAATTGTTGGTTGTCATGTCAAAAACAAATGGAAAAAAGTGTTCTGTTAAATATAATTTGATCTGAACGCCTTTTAAATTTAATTGGTTTTGTAAACGACGGAATTAACATCAAATGTTTACTAGATAGAAATAGTTTCGGAGGGAAAGCGAAATTGTTATTTTTACATATTTACCCACCTTTTAAACCTGTATTTCAAAACCATACATAGCATCACGCCTCATTCCCATAGGGGTAGGCAGAGACAACATCCTTCCACTTGCTACGATCCTTGCATATCTGCTTCGCGTCTTTCATTCTCATTAAACCTTTCATACAAGTTCACTGGTTTAGAGTACTCCTGAAATAGCCCTTATTTAAAATGTCCTGGATTTGATCCAGGAACGTTCGCCTTGGCTTTCCCTTCCAACTTGCGCATTCAGTCTTGACTCATAAATCCCTTTTATCAGTCTCCTTTCATTCATCCTCTCTACGTGCCCAAACTGTCTAAGGATACCTTTCTCAATTTTAGCCACTACAACTTCTTTTATACCACAACGTTCTCTTATCAGTCTTTTTTTACTTTATCACTCTGTTTTAATGCACTCATACTTATCAATGCTCGCATCTTTACCGCATTTATTCTCCTCCATGCACTAGCTCTTTGAGACACCATCTGACTATTCATAAAGGCGTGCAGAGCACCATTTACCACGTTCCCTGCCTTCACTCTCCTTTCAATGTCACTTTAACATGTTCCATCTTTTCTAAACTTAGATCCCAAGTATACAAATTCTTTCACATCTTCCACTTGTACCACATCTATCAAACCCGTCGTTTTCTAGTTTTAGCGAGGTTCCTCTCTTCAAGAAAGAATGGATTCTGATCCCTAATGATTTCATATTTTGTTATCAACAACATTAGAATAAATCCGTAAAATATTAATCGCGAAAATCTAAAATAAAATGTAAAAAGCATTGAAGTGTCCCTCGCAAATATATTTCCTCAAACAATAATCGTTTGCTTAACCATAACCCGTTGAAAAGTGTATTTATAAACGGCCGTGACACATCAGAGTATATTTGCGACCATGGTATTAACTGCAGGAGTTTCCAGCAGTTTCGCCATAACGATTTAACGGCCGTCCCTCATGGAAAGTAAACAGAAACTTTCACATTTATTGTACTATGTGTCAATTTGATTTATCTACTCCCAAAATGGATGTGTATCACACGGTATTTGTTTATTTACTTATAAGATTATATTTTGCACTCAAAATCGATTGCTAATTTAGCAAATGGTATTTTTAATTGCGAACCAGAACGATACATCGATCAATCCAACCATCTAACGAAAAACAAAATAACTATAACTAAATAAAAAATGCTTGGAATATAGCAAAAACAACAATTTCGCTTTCTCTTAGACACTACTCCAACCTGTCAAACATTTGACGTTCGTCCCGTCAATCAGAAATCAAATAAATTTTAAAGAATACTTTTGCTTTTTGAAATGAAACTTTTTTAGCGTCACGAAAATGTACAGCGTTTTTTATGCTAAGGTTGCGTAGTTTTAATATTTTTTTTTAAATAACATGTGGCATTTTAATTTGTGACTCGTCTTTTAATAATTTAATATACTGTTTTTCATAAAATATACATACATAGCATCACGCCTCATTCCCTTCGGGGTAAGCAGAGACTACGTCCTTCCACTTGCCATGATCCTTACATATCTCCTTCGCTTCTTTCATTTTCATTAAACCTTTCATACAGGTTCGTCGGTTTAAAGTACTCCTGACTTGGCCCTTATTTAAAATTTCCTAGATTGGATCCAGGAACGTTCGCCTTGGTCTTCCCCTTCCAACTTTCGCATTCAGTCTTGACTCATAAATCCTTTTTGTCAGTCTCCTTTCATTCATTCTCTCTACATGCCCAAACCATCTAAGCATACCTTTCACAATTTTTTCTCTTATCACACTATTTCTTACTCTGTCACTCAGTTTTAATCCACTCAGGCATCTCAACGCTCTCATCCCTACCGAATTTATTTTACTTTTGTGATTCTTCTGCCATACCCAACTTTCACTACCATACAAAAGTGTTGGCACCAACACTCCTGCACGAACAGCCAGTCTGGCCCTTTGAGACACCATTTGGCTATTCATAAAGGCGTGCAGAACACCATTTACCACATTCCCTGCATTCACTCTCCTTTCAATATCACTTTCATATGTTTTCTTTTGTAAATTTAGATACCTAGTATACAAATTCTGCACCTCTTCCTCTTGTTCCCCATCTATCAAAATATTGTTATTCGTCATAGATACATCTCTTTCAAAAAGCATAACTTTCGTTTATTTACATTCACTTTCATTCCTTTCTTTTTCATAGCTTCATTCATAACATTTACCATCTTCTGCAGCTCGTTAGCAGATGATGCAAGTATTACTTGATCATCAGCATTAACACTCAGAGTAAACATTTGATGATTAATTAACTCATAATATACTCGTAAAATAAAAATATTTCATAAATTCTTTTCTAACTTTTAAACTCAGAAAGAAAATTTTATTAATAATTTGCCATATTGCCAAAAAACGTGTGGCAATTCTATTTACAATTCGTCATCTGAGATTTCAATAAATATCT
Organism: Elymnias hypermnestra; assembly: GCA_015832385.1. Taxonomy (NCBI): domain Eukaryota; kingdom Metazoa; phylum Arthropoda; class Insecta; order Lepidoptera; family Nymphalidae; genus Elymnias; species Elymnias hypermnestra. The sequence continues at coordinate 215,145 of JACTOM010000911.1, forward strand.
CTAGGAAATCTAATGTTTTAGATTTGCCTTGCTAATATAGGCTCCGGGTTCGATCCCCGCTAGGGCGAACTTAGAAAATTGTATTTTCTAATTTGTTTGAGTCTGGTCCTGGCCGTGGCTACTTACCACACTACCAGCAAAGACGTACCGCCAAAATAAAGAGATTTGTGTTCCGTCACGATGCTATGTAGAAACGGTAAGGGGTATATTAGCACGCTTCCATCTTAGAGTTTATCATCACTTACTATGTGAGATCATAGTCAAGCGCTAAACTGTCAACAATAAAAAAAATATAAACTAGAGTTAAAAATTACTTTTCCAAAGAAGGTTAACTTCTGACATGTGTACTTTGTACGCACGCAGTTTTATCTTTATTTGACATTAGCGGCCCGTCCCGGCTTCCCACTGGTGGACATAAATAGGTACAGATATTTAAGTTATAAGCATGATAATTAAAACTACCATGAATTGACAAATATTATGAAAAAGTGTGATTCCTAATACTAAAACTAAGTAGCTCTGAAAAGAACTTTTTAAGTGAAGGTAACCTAGTTCATAATGGTGCACCCCCTTCTCCCGCACTGCCCCTCTCTCGTCGAGTTAGATACTCGATGCGCTGCGTGGCGGCCGGCGCCGGCATGTAACTTTATTTTATTTTCATGATATCTTTTGAATGGAATATCCGATTTCAATAATTCAAAAAGTAATCATCAGGTATTGAGACAGTCTTGAATATTAAATTATTTATTTGGATAAAAATTTATAAATGGTATGGATAACACGGTCTGATTTTGATTAGCATTTCTATCAATTTGTAAAATGTAAAAAAGTAGTTATAGTGACGTAACTACAATAGTTAGACATATGGTCTCGCGAAGTTTTTTGTAGATATTGATATATTCTATAATATTGTCGAACATTTTTTTTTCCTATCATTAGTACTCTTCACAGCGTATCCGATGAAAGACATTTTATGGCTAATTTTTTTACTCCTTCAGTTGGTTTTAATAGGAATTTCTAAAGATTTCTATAGTAATCTAGTACTAAATATAGCCTATGTTACTCAGTGATAATGTAGCTTTCTAATGAGAAAAGAATGATTAAAATCGGTCCAGTACTTTTTGAGTATATTCGTTACATACAAAAATACAAATCTTTCCTCTTTATAATATTAGTGTGGATTGATTCTGAAGCGGTACAAAGTAATTAATTTATTGGACTAATTCGGTGTGACTATTACCGAGTCGGTTTACATTTGTCCTCCAATATGACTTGTCATACTGACCTCGATCTGCACTTCACTTCAGGGAACTTCAGCACAGTTTTGCAGCTGAACTCAAGGTGCACTTGACACTTACAACTTTGTTTTCTCACCAAACAATCTGCGATTTATCGTTAGAACTAAGTGGAACTTTACCACTTTACAAAATATATCCATGACCCATTTAAGTTATTTGAAGCTGTAATGGCGCAGTGATTAGATACGTAGAAGCTGAGAACTATTAATTTATCGACATATATGGAGGAAAATATCGTGCAGAGCCTAGATTTATGGGGACCTAGTTTATGGTATGTATCTGCTGCTGCTGGTTTCACTCTAAAACCTCTTCTATTGGCCTCTGTCTCAACTCGGGCACCAGAAATATAAGCATCTTTTTTAGTCATAATGTGTATTATCTATTTCAGTTCTCGTTAACTGTCGTAAGAAAATATCCGTAGAGATACCACCAGACAATAGAAAAAACAAAAAAAATCAGTTACAAAGTGACCGTTACAAACGGTGCGTGTATCCCGTCGAAGTTCGTTAAGTGGTATTTTATAAACTGTGAGTGTTTATTAGTGATTATTTGTGTTTTTGATTATATAAGTGATAACCATGTAAACTCTTGAGGAAAGCTTCAATTTTTTAAATATGAGGCTATAAATACAAGACATCCTTTTTTCACTATCTCAAAATTTAGCGTAACATGGCGCTGCCCTGAACATTTAAGTCCTAAGAACCACTTTAGCACCATGAAACCCGCGGGGCAACCGACGCAAAAACTTCCGTGCGGAGCGGGGCAGGCGACGGTTATTTCCGTTTAAAAGCTCGATAAATTATTGGACCAGTAAAAATACGGCCAGACAATTTAAGGGTTAGAAAGCTCGTATCTAGTATTAAGTTGGGAAGTTTGTGAATATAGTTTATTGCTCAATCTGTACCTGATCTCCGTTTGCGAGTGTTGGATTTGCCGTCCTATGCAACTAAGAGAGTGTACAGAGAGTTATAAAAACCTTGCCGACGTTGCTAGTGCAATGGTGCGAGGGTCCTGTGTCAAATCAAATCAAATCAAAATATCTTTATTCAAGTAGGCATATTACAGCACTTTTGAATCGTCAAATTTTTGTTTTTTCTTTTCCTTTCCACACTCTAATTCTAATGTACGTCTGATGATGATACTCCAGAACGACTTAAAATCTAAAGTTACGAGGGTTCCTTCGCGCCCCGATCCGAGAAGAGCCCACAACAAACTCAGTCGGGTATTCTGTTTTTTTTTTTTTCATCATCATTACAATATCATGTTAGTTTAATATATTTCAATTCAAATTAGAGCAGTTCGTTCACTCCCACGCGTTTTTATCGTCTAAGTACTCTTGCAACTTATAATACGATTTTTCTATCAACTTTCTTTTAACAAAGACTTTGAATTTATTAATTGACATTTCTAAAACGTCTTGTGGGAGTTTATTATAGAAACGTATACAGTTACCCTTAAATGAGTTGTTAATTTTATGCAGCCTACTAGAATTTACAACAAGTTTGTTTTTGTTTCGTAAGTTATATGATATACATTCACTCTTTTTATTAAAAGAGTCAATGTTTTTGTGTACGTACAACAAGTTTTCTAATATGTATACGCATGTGTTTGATTCGAAGTTGTTTCTCTCTGGACTGGTGAGAGATTTCGGCCGTGGCTCGTTACCAGCAAAGACGAGCCACCAAGCACCATATTACTTTATAGTGCGATTCATCTTAGACTGAAATCTTTATAAAACTAAATATATACAAATTTGAGACACGTGAAAGATTCGGCTCGTGCAAATTCGCGACCTTGTGTTTGAGACTGGAAATTATATGATGGAGGTAGATCTATAAATAGTTATCAGACGGTAAGATTTAATATCTTGTTTTAATGCGAAATTTACTTGGAGTTTTGACAACTTCAAGGGCGTAAGGAATTTTCTCTACTGGAAAATTTAGGGAGTTGACAATGAAGTACCACAGGTTAGAATCCACGTTTCTAATCATTAAGGCGTCACTGATAAACTCGGTACTCGCTGTTATCCATTGCTCTGTACCGGCACCCCCCCTCAGATACTAGGAACACATAAAATAAAGAAGCCTTTGGTTGAACGGGAATGTCACATTGCGCAGGTCATCCTTGATATTTAGCTATTTTGAACCTTGTGTTTGTTACAATAAGAACAATATTCAATATACGGTTATATACAATATGATCTTTCGCTAATAAATCTAACGGCTCTACTTCAATGAACTGTTTCTAACAGTTTGTTTTTGTTGTATTCCTAGATACCTCCTTATGAATCCTTATTCCCTAGTACATTGTTATGTAATTCCATACCGTAGTCTCTTATGGTGGTAATAATTCTCTTCTTTGTTCTCTTTTATTATTTGTTGTAGTTTTTTTTTACGTAGAAAGGGTTCTGTAGGATTCTTCCTTATTTTATGAATAAATGAATTAAGTATACAGAAAATTAATTATTTATTTACATAAAAAATTCTTCAAGCTCTCAAGACCTTGAAACTCGAACTAGGGACATCATCACCAAGAAAGTAATTGAATTGACTGGTATCCATTTCTTTAATCATAAAAAACAACTTTCCTTATTACTCGCTGGGGCACGTGACTTCGGCTGCATATATAGAAACTTTTTTAAAGAACTAAACTAAGTAACGTAAATAGTTTTCAAAGTAGCAAAATCTGCGTGTAGTTTATTTAATTCAATCTTTTTACCTTTTCATATTATAGAAAACATGGAAGTGTGCAATTTTTTTTTATACATATTCGCCTTGACTGCAATATTAAAAAAAACAAATCATATATTTGTAGTACAAAGTACTTGACCCTACGAAGACGGAAGTAAATCGGGTCAACGATCGTTCGTATTTAACTCTCTAATCACTCAGCATTTAGGTCAGAACGAGTTAATGATGAACAATATTGACTCTACGATGTCCTACATTCCATTGCCGGGTAAGTGACATTGGGAAAGAGTTGAAATCCTTTGACCCTATTTATCAACCTCAGTAAAACATTCTAATTTGTCTGAGTCTACACCGATGGGAATTCGGTCGTGGCTAGTTACCAGCTTATCAACAAATACATATAGCTAAGCAAAGAGATATGTGCTGTGTAAAAACCATAAGAGGTAAATTACCTCTTACCATCAGGTGTGAGTCAAGCCCTAAACTGTCAGCAATAAAAACATTAGTGCAAAAGGTAGTACACTAATCATTTATCTATAAAAAAAATGGCATCAATAACCAAAATACATACATACATAGCATCACGCCTCATTCCCATAGGGGTAGGCAGAGACCACGTCCTTCCACTTGCCACGATCCTTGCATATCTCTTTCGCTTCATTCATTTTCATTAAATCTTTCATACAAGTTCGTCAGTTTAGAGTACTCTTGACCTGGCCCTCATTGAAAATGTCCTGGATTTGGTCCAGGAACGTTCACCTTGGTTTTCCCCTTCCAACTTACCCGTTCACTCTTGGCTCATAAATCCTTTTTATCAGTCTCCTTTCATTCATTCTCTTTATGTGCCCAAACCGTCTAAGCATACCTTTATCAATTTTAGCCATTACATCTTCTTCACTATTTCTTACTTTGTCACTCAGTTTCAATCACTCATACTTCGCAACGCTCTCATCTCTACCGCATTTATTTTATTTTTATGTTTCTTCTGCCATACCCAATTTTCACTACCATACATAAGTGTTGGCGCCGACACTCCTACATCACAGCCAGTCTGGCCCTTTGAGACACCATCTGGCTATTCATAAAGGCGTGCAGAGCACCATTTACCATATTCCTTGCATACACTCTCTTATCAATATCACATTCACATGTTCCATCTTTTATAAATTTAGATCTCAAGTATACAAATTCTTTCACCTCTTCTACTTGTTCTCCGTCTATCAAAATATTGCCATTTATCATAGATTCTCTTTCAAAAATCATAACTTTCGTTTTATCTACATTCGCTTTCCTTTTCAAAGCTTCATTCATAATATTTACCATCTCCTGTAGCTCATTACTTGATCATCGGCGTAAAGTAAACATTTGATGTGTAATTATAATCATTCTTAACCCATACATACTTTCTTCTAAATCTGTCAAACAGTTATCCATGAACAGCCATGGTGACGCAACACGTACCTGTTAATAATCTTTATTCGTCCCATAATTACATAGTTTATTAATACTACCCTTGACCCCCAAATTCGTCTAGGGGGTCAGTCCCTTCCTGTTATATTATAGGAACTCTGTTGAACAGAGTAATTAAAATTAAAACAAAGATAATTTTGTCAAACTTTGAATGGATTTGTACGTGTGAGCGTGACCGTGTGTGTGTGTTTATGTGTGTGTGTCTGTGTGTTATATACTAAGTTTTACAAGATTTTTAACGTAGTAAACTATTTTGTTATGAAATGCTTTTAATCTGAAAATAATGTAGAAATGGTAACTTGCAGATCACTTTCACTGATGTAGATATATCGATGTCGAAAAAGTATTTTTATAATTTATAATATAGGTCCAAGAGAGTCGCTAAGAAACAAATTCAGAGCAGTGATTTAGAAACTTGTTGTACGTATAAAAATATTGTGTCTTTTACGAAAAAAAGTGAATGCATGCTCATATAACTTAAGAAATAAAAATAAAATTGCTGTAGATTCTAGTAGGTTACATAAAATTGACAAGTCATTCAGGGGTTACGTTTCCATTACAAGCTACAAAGATGTATTTTAATAAATCTTTTATTAAAAGAAACCTAATTGAGAAATCATTCCATAAAATGCAGGACTGCTTAGAAGACTCTTCTCAGATCAGGGCGCGAAGGAACCCTTGTAACTTTAGATTATAAGCCGTTCTTTAATGTCATCATTAGTCGTACATTTAAATAATATATGAAAAAACTAAATTTGACGCTTCAAAAGCCTTGTAAATGCCTATTTGAATAAAGATATTTTTAGTTTGGGTTTATGGGCCGTAAATCGAAAAAGTGCCTTTATTAAATAGGGCTGTTGTATAGAAATGCCGAATAAAGAGCGGCTGTAGAGCAAGGTATGGGCGTTTACACGTTATTTAACTAATCCCTTCTTTCTTATGAGTTCCTAGTACTCCAGGGGGGCGCCGGTACAGAGTAATAGATAGAAGCGAGTACTAAGACTTTTTTACCTTATGAGTTTATGATGGCCTAGTAGTTGGAGACGTGGATTCTAAGTCTGTGATTCATTTGGTTTTTTTTTATTCGGCAACGCATACACTTTCGAGTTATATTTTAAAGTAAAAACTTCTTTAGCATTTTTGTGGTTGGATAAGTGATGATATAGTGTAATAAGCATCGCGCTTACCTCTAAAGATTTACTATGATTATTATTTTTTTAAATTGGTCCAATAGTTTTTGTGTGAGAACATACATACAAAAACACAAATGTTTCCTGTTTTGAATTGAAGTTATTGTCTCCTAAACAGCTTGACCGATTTTTATTAAATTTTTCAAACCTACATCATAAAAGGGTTGTCCACTCCTATTTTTTTTATAACGTCCCAATAAAAGATTTTTTTTAATAACGATATTAGTTATTAAAAAAAAATCCAATACGTCCAATTTTGTTTTTAATATTTGATAGGAAGGAATGAGCTGTGGTCAACGTTATCTACGTATGGGGGAACGGTTGTCTGATCCAAGCATTGAAGTCTCTCGATGAGGGTTCTAGTGGTTGTGTCAGAATAAACGGAGAGTACACAGAGTGGTTTCTTGTCGAAAGAGGTGTTCGACAGGGATGTGTTGCGTCACCATGGCTCTTCAACCTTTTCATGGATATGTTTGACAGATTTAAAAGATAGAATGTATGGGTTAAGAATGAATGAATTACTCATCAAATGTTTACTCTACGCTGATGATCAACTAATACTTGCATCATCTGCTAATGAGCTACAGGAGATGGTAAATATTATGAATGAAGCTTCAAAAAGGAAAGGAATGAAAGTGAATGTAAGCAAAACGAAAGTTATAATTATTGAACGAGATGAATCTATGATGAATGGCAATATTTTGATAGATGGTGAACAAGTGGAAGAGGTGAAAGAATTTGTATATTTGGGATCTAAATTTACAAAAGATGGAACATGTGAAAGTGATATTGAAAGGAGAGTAAATGCAGGGAATATGGTAAATGGTGCTCTGCGCGCCTTTTTGAATAGCCAAATGGTGATGAGTGGATTGAAACTGAGTGACAGTGTAAGAAATAGTATGAATAGAATAACGTTATGGTATAAAAGAAGACGTGGTGACTAAAATTGAGAAAGGTATGCTTAGATGGGCATGTAGACAGAATGAATGAAAGGAGACTGACAAAAAGGATTTATGAGTCAAGAGTGAATGCGAAAGTTGGAAGGGGAAGACCAAGGCGAACGTTCCTGGACCAAATCCAGAACATTTTAAATAACGGCCAGGTCAAGAGTAATCTAAACCGACGAACTTGTATTAAAGGTTGTGGTCTAGTGGTTAGCATGTTCGACTACAGACATGAGGTCCTGGGTTCGAGTCCCGGGTCGGGCCAATTCGAAATCGATATTGAGTTTTCTATTACGATTTTCTCAATATTTGCCCGAAGTTGGGAAGTTGGCGGTGTGATCCACCCCCGTGCCTCGGAGAGTACGTTAAGCCGTCGGTCCTGCGCCTAATCTCTACTTTCCGTTGTGTCGGATTACGAGAGCGAAGGAATAGAGAGTGCAATTGCTGTCGCCTAAAATACAGGTCTCACCTAGTTTAGGGACAGATGTTTTTCGTAATAAGTAGTGTTTATAATAAAGTTACGTGTTTATTGTTTCAATCTGTATCTGTAAACATTTTTTGGATCAAATAAATGTTATTATTATTATTATTATTATTTAATTGTGTACTATGCCTGCCAATACCCAGTGGAGCAGCGTGGTGGGTCTATGATCTAATAACCCTCTCTCATATGAGCGAGGAGAACTGTGCGCAGCAGTGGGACGTGAATGGGCTGCTACTTACCTTTTTACCTTTATACATACATACATACATAGCATCACGCCTCATTCCCATAGGGGTAGGCAGAGACAACATCCTTCCACTTGCCACGATCCTTGCATATCTCCTTCGCTTCTTTCAATCTCATTAAACCTTTCATACAAGTTCGTCGGTTTAGAGTACTCTTGACCTGGCCGTTATTTAAAATGTCCTGGATTTGGTCCAGGAACGTTCGCCTCGGTCTTCCCCTTCCAACTTTCGCATTCACTCTTGACTCATAAATCCTTTTTGTCAGTCTCCTTTCATTCATTCTCTCTACATGCCCAAACCATCTAAGCATACCTTTTTCAATTTTAGTCACTACGTCTTCTTTTATACCACAACGTTCTCTTATCACACTATTTCTCACTCTGTCACTCAGTTTTAATCCACTCATGCTTCTCAACGCTCTCATCTCTACCGCATTTATTTTACTTTTGTGATTCTTCTGCCATACCCAACTTTCACTACCATACATAAGTGTTGGCACCAACACTCCAGCATGCACTGCCAGTCTAGCCCTTTGAGACACCATCTGGCTATTCAAAAAAGCATGCAGAGCACCATTTACCATATTCCCTGCATATACTTTTATATATTACCTTTATATAGCCCCCATATTTATTTATTTTTAATTTAAAAGCTTCATTCTTAAACAAATCATTCCTGTTTGATATACAATCTATTCTTTAATTTCCCCGAAAAAAAATCATTTCAATTTGAAGCTTTTTAATGGGGGCTATATATAAAATTTAAACTAGTTTTTTCGCCATATGAATTATAAAATGAAATTATCATTTACTCATATCTTCTGTGGGGGCGGTTTTTTTCCCTCAACTGTATTATTACATGAATAAAAATGGAATAAACGATGTTTAAATTAAATTTTTAGTTATTGTTTTAATATGAAAGACGTTAAAAAGAAGCGATTTTGTTTTTTTAACGTTTTTTGCCATGGAGTAGTATCAATTTACACCAAAGAGTCAGGGCCCTTGCCGACAGGGTCCTGATTCAAGCTTGGAAGGAGCTTCTCGAGTCTTGAACAATGGTTATATAGGCGGCGAGGATCGCTTACCTTTAGGCTGGTGCAAGTACTGACCGGACACGGATGTTTCGGAAAGTACTTGCATCAGATAGCACGACGGGAAGAGTCCTCTATCTGCCATCAGTGTGGTGCGCCTGATACAGCGACCCACACTATGGAAGAATGTCCGGCTTGGGGACCACAGCGACATCCACTGGTGTCCCTCATCGGAACGGATCTCTTACTGCCAAGTGTAGTGGGCGCCATGCTTGACGGTGAGATAGGATCGAATGGAGTTGCCTCCTTCTGCGAAGCCGTTATTCATCTGAAGGAGCTATTCATCTGCAGCGGATGCTGCTCCCCTAAAGAGGAGGAAGCTGGGTGGCAGAAGGCGTCTTTACGAACGCTTCTTGTCTCCTCCTTGAACATCCTCAGTCGGTTCATCCGGGAGTGTCAGAGTGAATGCGCAAGCGAGCCTCTGACACTCCACATTCAGGGTGAGGAGGGTGTCGCTGGGTTTTTGTGGGTATTCTGGCCTTGCCGGTGAGTCCCACACTCCGTGCCTAGTGGCAGGGGTGCACAAATGCATTTCCCAACGAGAAAAAAATATCAATTTACACAAGAATATTTTGGGGAAATAATAAAAAAAGTTCACTTGACCGTATACAATCTGTTAAAAATGATTTGCGTCTGCATTTTTTACTGTATAAGTGAATTTTTCGCAAAACACTTGCCCTACTGTATATTTTCTATTATCACGTCGTTATTGCGAAGGTTAAGTTGAATGACCTCTGACGTAATCTGTGACGTGTAAGCCTCACGTGGTAATATATGACCTATTTCGCATTTCATAACAGCGACCGTGTGGCCTAATGGATAAGGCGTCGGACTTCGGATCCGAAGATTGCAGGTTCGAGTCCTGTCACGGTCGGAACATATATACCTTTTTTAATTTTATTAACATTTTTATAACAATTCAGATAATAAGTAATGTTTTTTCTTGATAATAACTACAGCTTAATTTGTATTTTTAAGTTATTTTTATTTTATTTATTATGTTACCAAAGAAAAACAGATATACAGCTAATATATAGTACAAGAGGCGGTCTTATTGTTTGGTAGTTGTAGCAGAGAATGGTGGATGATGTATAACAATAGAAATACATACAAATAACTACATCCTAATACGTTAATATTATACAGAAATGAGTATATATATATATATAAAGGTAAGTAGCAGCCCATTAACGTCCCACAGCTGGGTACAGGCTTCCTCACTCATATGAGAGAGGGTTTTTAGATTATAGACCCACCACGCTGCTCGACACAAGTGTAAAGCAGCAATCAGACACTCGCGGAGAGAGATCAGGCGCAAGACCGACGGCTTAACGTGCTCTCCGAGGCACGGGGGTGGCAAATATTAAGAAAATCCTAATAGAAAATTCACCCGGGACTTGAACCGAGGACCTCATGCTGTNGAACAATGGCTATCTAGGCAGCACGGATCGCTTTCTTTCAGACTGGTGCAGGAGATGACCGGATACGGATGTTTCGGTAAGCACTTACACCAGATAGCGCGGCGTGAAGAATCACCTGTCTGCCATCAGTGTGGTGCATCCGTCGATACGGCGGATCACACTGTGGCAGAATGTCCGGCATGGGAACCGCAACGTCATCCTCTGGTGTCCCAGATTGGAGAGGATCTCTCATTGCCAAATATAATCGACTCAATGCTTGGCAGTGAGGCAGGATGGAATGCAGTTGCCTCCTTTTGCGAGAGTGTCCTCTCGTTGAAGGAGGCAATGGAGAGAGAAAGAGAAAGTGCTGCTGATGCCCCGCCCCTGCGAAGGCGGAGGCCGGGTGGACGTGGGCGTCTTTTTGAGCGCCTTTTACCTTCTCTTTAAACTACTCTTTGCCGGTTGCAGCCGGAAGTGTCTGAGCGAATACGTAAGGGAGCCTCTGATACTTCCTATTCAGGTTGATGAGGGTGTCGCTGGGTTTTAGTGGGTATTCTAGCTAAGCTAGCGAGTCCCACACTCCCTACCCTCGTGGTAGGGGTGCGTAAAAGCAATTCCCAGCGTAAAAAAAGGTGTTAACCGGACACGGTTGTTTTGGTAAATCTTCTTAAAGTGCCTCTTCATTTTTCTTGAAGGTTGGCGCCTAACTTTTTGAGTTTATTCCTATCTTTTGCGAGATGGAAAAGCTCGGCTGCGGACTTTATTCCTGTCCATTCACGTATGTTCCGCAGCCAAGACTTCTTTCCGGGTCCAGCACGCCTTTTGCCCTCAACCTTGCCCATCATAATAAGTTGAAGAAACCCGTACCTATCGTGCCTAAGTACGATGCCTCTTGATGGTATGCGTAAGTTTCCGGGTCATACCGACGCGCTGGAGTACGGTTTCGTTGCGAATTTTTTGCGTCCAACTGATAAGAAGCATGCGGCGGTAACACCAGACCTCAAACGTCTCAAGGCGTCTTATGGTGTCCTGTTTCATGTTCCATGCCTCGCATCCGTATGTAACAACTGGCCAACAAATTTGGTAAATACCTGCATCAGATTGTCGGCTGTGAGGAATTGGCCGCCTGCCACAAGTGTGGTGCTTCCACAGATTCAGCGCATCACACAATGGCAGAGTGTTCCGCGTGGGGATCTTAGCGATACGTCTTGGTGTCGCTGATTGGAGGAAACCTCTCGTTGGTGAGCATAGTTGGCGCAATGCTTGCTAACGAGACGGGCTGGAAGGCAGTCGCTATCTTCTGTGAATCCGTAATGTCGCTGAAGGAGGCATCGGAGAGGGCGAGACAGAATGTCATCGGTGCTCCACCTATCCAACTGAGGACGCGGAGAAGCAGGATGCGTAGATTTGCGCATCTTGTTCCCCCTCCATAAACTATTATGAGGCGGCTACATCCGGTGTACCAGAGGTACCTCTGGTTCTCCACTCAGGGATGTCGAGGGTTCCGCTGGGTTTTAGTGTGTATTCTGATCCTTCAGTGAGCCCTACACTCCCTACCCGGGGTGCGTAAATGCATTTCCCAGCATCAAAAAAAAAAACCTGCTATACTATCGACATTCTCTATCAATATTAAGTTACATTTTATATGGTATGCAACGTTGGCATCCTAATAAATAAATCAATCACTTATCATCAGGTGTGATCACGGTCAGCAATAAAAAAATCATTCGTATTTAAAATCATACATATGCTTTCATCGAAAATGCTGCCAACCCAGAGATATATAATATAATGTACGGTAGGGTAATACCTCTTTTAAAGATCTACAAAATTGCAATGGCGTATGTCTATCTTTTAAGGAAAAGACATTATATCCAATCTTGTTAAAAATTACCTTGAAAGTTATAGAGTTACGACCATTAAGACGGACAAGATGTACGAATAGCCAAAAGTAATATTTGTCAATAAATAGGCTATGTAAACACTGAAATAATTTTGCAAATTAGACCTGTGTTTTTGAGATTAGCGCGATCAAACAAACAAAATTTCAACTTCATAATATAGATTGCTTTGGATTCTGGATTTGGTGGTAGCTTCTGTCTACCAGCAATACTTGCCGTCAGGAGCATGATTTGAAAAGGTAATTTAATTATCTCTTCCCGGGTCAGAGCGAAACCCTTGCTCTTGTTGCGCTCGTCTTAGAATTGACGTTTCGAAGTACTAGGGCATCATAAATTGATAGGTTAACATAAATAGGCAAAGTATTTTGTTGTTGTATTACGCTGTATCAGCGGTCCCCCCTCAAGTACCAGGAATTCATAAATTAAAGAAGCCTCTTTGGTTAAACGGGAACGTTCGATTGGTCTCTATTAATATTTTGCTAATTTCAACCTTATCGCTATCATAATAAGTACTATATTCTATTGTATAAGCTAGCCCCTTTTATATGGCATGTTCACACTACTTGTTTAAATTGAAATTCAAATATTCTCTATTGGAATAGGCTTTCATAGCACTTTTCAATCCTCATAGTTTCGTATTATTTCTAATGTACGACTAATGATGATATTAGAAGAAGATTTAGAATCTCATTGCGACGATTCCTCCGGGCCTCGTTCAGAGTAGAACCCACAAAAAACTCAGTCTTCCAATTTGTCATTCGTATTTCTTGACTTTTTTACTTTATAGTGCAAAAAAAAACTTGTAATGCCATGTTTTAGAGTGAAGGAGGTTCAGAAATCATTTGTCGGGTTTTGTATACCCATTTTTAATAAGATACCCGTATCACTTCTGGGTTTTCCCCCACATAGTTTTAAGAGACATGTTAAAAATGTCCTATTATAAAAAGCATATTATAATATTGAAGATTATTTAAGTGACAAAGACGTTTGGACTTGATTCCAGTTGCACATGAAAGCTAAACACATGGTAACGTACATAAACTATGTATAAAAGAGTAACCGTTGAGTTTCTTGCCGGTTTCTTCTCAGCGGAATCAACTTTTCGAACCGGTGGTAGATTTGTTACCAATAGATCGACTACTGACGATTCAAAAGTGCTTTTTGAGCATACTTTTAAGTAAGAGCTGTGGAATTACTAATAGAGACCTAATAGAAAAATTATGCCCTTATGAAGATGATAAAAAACCTTACTCGTCTGAGTTAGAGCATGGCACAAAGAATCCTTTGTTACTAATTATATTTATTATTATATGCATATTTTTAAAAGAGATTTTCATTCCCATAGGGGTAGGCAGAGACAACGTCCTTCCACTTGCCACGATCTTTGCTTATCTCCTTCGCTTCTTTCAGTCTTATTAAACCTTTCATACAAATTCGCCGGCTTAGTGTACTCTTGACCTGGCCCTTATTTAAAATATCCTGGATTTGGTCCAGGAACGTTCGCCTTGGTCTTCCCCTTCCAACTTTCGCATTCACTCTTGACTCATAAATCCTTTATGTCAATCTCCTTTCATTAATTCTGTCTACATGCCCAAAGTATCTAAGAAAACCTTTCTCAATTTTAGTTACTACATCTTCTTTTAAACCACAACGTTCTCTTATCACACTATTACTTACTTTGTCCCTCAATTTCAATCCACTCATATACGCACTCTCTCATTCTCAACGCACTCATCTCTAGCGCATTTATTTTATTTATGTGATTCTTCTGTCATACCCAACTTTCACTACCATACATAAGTGTTGGCACCAGCATGCACAGCCAGTCTAGCCCTTTGAGACACTATCTGGCTATTCATAAAAGCATGCAGAGCACCATTTACCATATTCCCTGCATTCACTCTCCTTTCGATATCACTTTCACATGTTCCATCTTTTGTAAATTTAGATCCCAAATATACAAATTCTTTCACCTCTTCCACTTTTTCCCAATCTATCAAAATGTTGCCATTCATCATAGATTCATCTCTTTCAAAAAGCATAACTTTCATGTCGTTTACATTCACTTTTTTACCTCTTCATTTCAATGCGGATGACGCAAGTATTACTTGATCATCAGGGTAGAGTAATTCATTCATTCTTAAACTGACATCTAACTATAATTAATAGTCGATTGCATTCAATTGAATATTTGTATTTTTATAAAGTTGTATGTAAATTGCGCAAATAAAAATCTTTTAGATACATTTTTGATAGACACTTTTTCTAACAAAGTGTAGGGTAGTTATTTATTAAGGTTATATAGATATTGTGTCGTTCTTTAATATCATTTTAAGGAAACAATACGTGAAAACACAAACGATATCTAACTGCTGTAAAAGTCTACTTGAATTTTTATTGAATATTAATTTAATGGTTACGATACTCGTATACATGATTACAATACGTAACTTAAATTGTCTTAGATGTAAATATTATTATGAACTCATTATGCTCAGCTCAACTGCCTCATTGGTCTAGTGGTTAGCATGTTCGACTACAGACATGAGGTCCTGGGTTCGAATCCCGGGTCGGGCCAATTCAAAAACCAATATTGAGTTTTGTATTAAGATTTTCTCAATATTTGCCCGAAGTTGGGAAGTTGGCGGTGTGATCCACCCCCGTGCCTCGGAGAGCACGTTAAGCCGTCGGTCCTGCGCCTGATCTCTCTCCGGTCGTGTCGGATTCCCGTCACATCGGACTATGAGAGTGAAGGAATAGAGAGTGCACTTGTGTACTATGCCTGCCAATCCGCAGTGGAGCAGCGTGGTGGGTCTATGCTCTAAAAACCCTCGCTTCTTGGAGTGAGGAGGCCTGTGCCCAGCAGTGGGACGTTAATGGGCTGCTACTTTATGCTCAGCGGAGCAGCGTAGTGGGTCTATGCTCTAAAAACCCTCTCTGCTACGAATCAGGAGGTCTATGCCCAGCAGTGGGACGTTAATAGACTGCTACTTACCTTTATAAACTCATTAGAGTTACAGTTTTAAGAGATATAAATAGAGAAGATAGTATTTAAAACAGCTTTTATGGGTTCTGTATAAAATTGAAATTGTTACAATTATCAATGGTTAAAATATATAAAACTGATGTATCAAGATCGTGTTTTATATGATTCAAAAATGCTGTAAAAGCCTATTCGATTAAAGCGTTTTTGATTTGGTTTATTAATCAACTGTTTGTGTTATTGTTCAAGTTGTAATGTAATCATTAGGTTANATGTATGTATGTATGTTATTATTCTATGAAACTAAACTGTTTATTAAGGACAAACCGACAGGACTTCACCGGTTTTTTTCTATTAGAAGCATTGACTGTTTATAATATTTATTATTTTGAATGACGCATAACACCTTTCGTGCAAATATTATAAGATGCACACGTAATCCTTTGTGTTTAATGAACCTTTGTTTTATGGACTTAGGTTCTACGATCAAAAGGCGTCACAACTATATTTACACGAAAGATGGATATCTATACATTCATTGATAAAAGAAAGGCTATTATTATATATTTCTGAATTTTGAACGGATTTTCATGCAGTTTTTACTAATAGACTTTCCAATAGAACGAGGTGTTCGGCAGGGATGTGTTGTGTCACCATGACTGTTCAACCTATTCATGGATAACTGTTTCCCAAATTTAAAAGAAAGTATATATGGGTTTAGAATGAATGAATTACTCATCAAATGTTGACTCTACGCTTCAGGAGATGGTAAATATTATGAACGAAGCTTTGAAAAGGAAAGGAATGAAAGTGAATGTAAACAATCTGAAAGTAATGATTTTTGAAAAAGATGTATCTAGGATAAATGGAAATATTTTGGTATATGGGGAACAAGTTGAAGAGGTGAGAGAATTAGTATACTTGGGATCTGAATTTACAAAAGATGTAACACGTGAAAGTGATATTGAAAGGAGAGTGAATGCAGGGAATATGGTAGTGCTAGACTGGCTCTGTATGCAGGAGTGTTGGTATCACTTATGTATGGTAGTGAGAGTTGGGTATGGCAGAAGAATCACATAAGTAAAATAAATGCAGTAGAGATGAGAGCGTTCAGAAGTATCAGTGGACTGAAACTGAGTGACAAAGTAAGAAATAGTGTGATAAGAGAACATTGTGGTATAAAAGTAGATGTAGTGACTAAAATTGAGAAAAGTATGCTTAGATGGTTTGGGCACGTAGAGGGAATGAATGAACTGACAAAAAGGATTTATAAGTCAAGAGTGAATGGGAAACTTGGAAAGGGAACACCAAAGCGAAAGTTCCTGGCCTAAATCAAGAGTACACTAAACCGACGAACTTGTATGAAAGGTTTAATTAGAATGAAAGAAGTGAAGGAGATATACAAGGATCGTGGCAAGTGGAAGGACGATGTCACTGCCTACCCCTATGGGAATGAGGCGTGGTGCTATGTATGTAAGGAAAGTCATTCAGACTGATAGACTCTCAAACTTGCACGCTCTTATAATTTAGCAATAAGGATGACATCATTGATAACAGTTAATTCCATATAGAATTAAAAATGCGAATGTAACAGTTATTCTATACCACAAGAAAAATTATATCAGATTGTATATATTAATATTTATGAGACCTCATATTGTATTTGTAAACGCTCGTGTCAAATTGTACACGGAATATACATTTCAAATTATAAACCCACGCGATTTATTTTAGAGATCCAGGGTGGGATTACAAAAACCACTAGTTGTCACGCGTAACTTATAAGAGAGAGAGATAGATAGAGTTCAAGTGTAATTTATAAAGAAATATTCGCAATAAACCTACTTTACCATATCTACATAAAAATAAATAACATTAGAGTATATGTTTGTAATTTCAAACAGAATTTTGTCTGTTTGCCTATCTGTTTGTTCACGCTTTTCGGCTGGAACCATTTTAACAGGACTTTAACTGTCAGACAGCTGAAGTTAGAAGGAGTAACTTAGGTTAATTTTAATTTAGAAAAATAAGGGTTCTGCGATAATAAGATTCAAACCAATGACACATCTTTGCTGGTAGATTGTATCACGCCTAAAACCTCCATCAGATCTAGAAAAATATGATAAAACAATTTACCAAACTGACCTTATTAGGATCAAATCAGAAACCGATGCAACCGAAGACATTACTCGGGTTATTATACAAAATTACGTCGAAAATACTTTTAAAAATACTTTCGCGATACAAAATAAAAGTCGTTGACAACTATTATTTTAAGATTAGCGAAGTGTGATAGAGCAATTTGTTTTTGATAGAATCGAACTATTATCAGTCTCTGACTGGAACTCGGACTAGCCTTGCCTCAACCTGGTGGAATTTTCGTGATCACTTCCACAGAATACCAGGCCAAAAATTAATTAACCTGCCACTATTCACACAGTCGATCCTACCGAGAAAATATCATCCAAAAACTAAGAAGTAACTCTTTTTGATAACAATTTTTACTTTATTGTCTATTTATTATTTAATATACTGTTAGAATTGCCACACTAATTTGTAGCGGGCCACCCTAGTTTGTAGCTGACCACACTGGTTGCTAGCTGGCCACACTGGAATAGTGACTTAAGCCACGTTCGACATTTCATACGTCATTGTCATGCCTATTTTAAATATTGCCGCTATTTTGAGTTGTTATTTCTTTTAATTTATAAGAATACATATAAATTATTGGAACAACAATCGGGATAGACCTTAGTTATGTTTTAGATTGAATGTGGTATCATACCAAATGTACGGATGCTTAGCCCGGTAAATAATTGTAGAACCTTTTTTATTATTTATTACGAGACATACATTGTTTTATTACAAATAATGACTGATGATTATCAAACTCACATAAACAGTCATCACCTATCATCACCGATTACAACCAAAAACATATCTAAAATCTAGATCTAGAAATATAAAGAGACATTTTTAATTTATATTAAAAGGCATGGGAGTGTGGATGTGCGGGCATTATTGTTTGTACTTGAATTAAATTACTTTTCATAGTGTAAAAAACATTGCCAAAAGATTATTTCTAGTTCTTGTATAATAAATGCTTTTCGTCCAAATAATCATTTACGTCGTTGTCGTAAATAATTATATATTTGTATATAATTATACAATGGTAATTGTTTCTACGGAACCCGAAAACAAGTAGGTTATTCGTGTTCCTTCTCGTACCGTGACCCAGTGACACGATGTTCACAGCTTGAATCATCGATTGATACGCCTTCTTGTACGCGATTTATTTCTAATAATTAATTTTAATGAGATCATATCACCATGGATACAGATGGGGGATATTTCTATGTTATTTTTGAAGAACAGAGCCCAATTACTGGCAGAATAAACTGTAGAAGAGGCCAGGTCTCTTGGGTTAATTCCACTAAATAAGTAGCGTTTTGGTGAGCTCATTGTGTTGTAAGGAAGACCTTAAGAATAGAGCAAGCTTATAAAATAATGTATTAGGTATAAATACTCTGATACTGTTAAAGAATTGACAAATAGATATAAGAAGAAATCAGTCCACAAATTAGCCGCTGTAGGCTTGAGCCTAGTAGACTTCAAATTTAGTAGATTTGTGTCTACTCTCCCTGCTGGTGAATCTACTTCTGAATAAGGATACCAGGAGACACTCTTAGGGCAACGTTTTCAACGACGACCCTAGCCTGGCCCCCCAAGCTTTTTAACGTAGATTCCCACCACTGTGCTAAAATGGCTATTATGCCTTGAGGAATCTCTTCTTCTCGCCTCCGTATTCTCTTAACAGAAGTCAAGCAGGGCATCAGAGTTGGGGGTATCCACTAGGTCTGAGTGAACATAAAATCTTTCTGAGGAGAATGATTAAGAGCATCGTGATAGCGATTATTTGTTGGACTGCTATTAAATTACTATATTTTTATATTGTGTTGAGGAGCTGCTTCTGATTTAATGCCATTTCGTAAATTGTCTCCAGTTTAAACGACAGCTGTGCTTAGTGGGGTTATTATTTTTCGAGTGGAGTGTTTAACAAGAAGGATATAAGTAATGGTAGAACAAGAGAGACACTTCCCAGTTTTTATCAACGAAGAGAAGAGTAGAATT
Organism: Elymnias hypermnestra; assembly: GCA_015832385.1. Lineage (NCBI taxonomy): Eukaryota > Metazoa > Arthropoda > Insecta > Lepidoptera > Nymphalidae > Elymnias > Elymnias hypermnestra. The sequence goes on from JACTOM010000911.1 coordinate 234,971, forward strand.
AATAATAATGATGAATCGGAGAGTGCTATTACTTATCCTATCAAATTGACTCTAACTATCAACAAAGGTCAAGAAGGCCTTCGTGCTAATCTTACCTGTTAGACATTCTATCACTTCGGTGATGCTATAAAAGTCATTATTTCTCATCCTTACTCAGCATGGATGCACACTTTATTAGTTGAGATAAATTCCTATTCGAATTTGAACTTTATGATCTTTTCCATTTCTAGTTGGAGCCAGCGCTCCTAATCGTCTTTCTGCAGAGGTCACGTGACTGGATGGACTTTTTATTTCATGAGGTCCCGTGTCATCTATGTCATCTTAGGTCTTCCATTTTAGATTTACTTTTACATTCGAATGAATACTTTCTTCGTACTTCTTTGCTTTCGTCATCGTTCAGTTGGACTTATTCGAGGCATTAGAGCTATTGCGGATTTTGCCTCTAACATCTCCCCCATTACCAACCCTTAAATGTTGATTTCTTTCATTAAATGTATTTCCAAGTACGCGTTCAGACTTTATCCCATCGCTTAAAATAAATCCACGTGAAAATCTTTATAGCCACTTGAATACATCGAAATAATGTCTATACAAAACTCAACTCGCAATTTGATAATTTTCCATTCAATTCGAATTGGATGTATCCACGTGTATTGCTACACGTGGAATGACAATATTGTTTGCTCACTATTAAGCCTGGCGAAGCTTTTCTGTGAATCAATGTGATGTTACTGATCTGAAAACAACATACACTAAGTTTTTACCGAATGTTTAAGTCATTGGCTTACCCAGTCTTCAGGGAAAACGTTAAGTACTGCAGCAATAGTTAATTTCTCTATGAGAAATGAGTTATCTGAATGAATTTCATTAAACAGTACATAACATGATTATGCCCTTGACTCCGTAGGTGTGCGTTTCTAGGAAAAAATAGTTATCGATTTACCATTCGATAGTTAATGATGGGTATCTTATTCCTGGTGTCCATTGTATCAAGGTAATAGAACACTTTTTCAATATTGCCACTGCTGGATACAGCACTCCTCACTAATAGAAGCGAGGGTTTTCAAAGCATAGACCTACCAGGCTGTTTTAATCGAAGCTGCTTCAAATCTTCGATTACATATGCAAAAGGTTGAAATCGAACAAAATACGAAGCGAAGTAGAACTCTGAAGAACTTGGAAGTGAACCTGAACCGAACCACGACATTGAAAACCGAAGACCCAGGCCTGAACAACTGACGGCCGAACTCTGAAAACCCAAGCAACGAACAACTAAAGACCCGAACCCTCAAAAATTAAAAATCGAAGCACCTGAACCACATACAGTCTACTGAACCCGGAGGGATTCGTCTGATCCTGAATCCCTCCCCAACAATTACATTAAAGGGCTAAAAAGGTTAATAAGAACTTTTATGTGGCAAAGTCTTTTGTAAGATTCCAGGTTTCGCATTTGTAGTTTAAATCCAATCCTTCGGTTAAAACAGCTAGCCAACCTGCAGTGGAGCAGCCTGGTGGGTCTATGCTCTAAAAACCCTCTCTCCTATTAGTAAGGAGGCCTGTATCCAGCAGTGGGATGTTAATGAGCTACTACATAACTTTTTCATTCTTCTGTCAGATTAGATATTAGATATTTTCGTGATACAATGGAAATGTTTCCACTTCTACGAATTGTCGTTAGATTAATGATCATTGAGCATGGCATATATCCATGTCGGGTGTGGGAGTAATACTGCAAATAAAACACCGAATCGACTTACACTACTTGAGTTACTTGAAACAGTAATTATATTACGTAATTCGCTGTAATAATAACTTTTTTTTAAAGAAATACAACCTAATCAAAATTTGTCGGATTAGAGGGCAGAGGGGGATGGACATGGAAACATAGGTTATAAAAGAAGGACTATATTAATTAATTAAACTAGAATATGACAATAATTATAACTACACAACACAATTAATGAGTTTGCCTATATGACAAGGGCAGAAGCTGAATGAATTTACCTTAGTAGTACTAGTTATCATGAAGACAAAAAATGCGTAATACGCTCTCGGCTCCTTTCATAGCACCCATAGTGCGGTCAGAAACCGAAACGATCCGACGCACGTGCCTTTAACGAGTTATTGCTTTCTCTTTCTATTTAACTATCCAACTGCTTGAGCAACAAGCATAGACGTCTACTTCCGTCATTTATTGTGCAACACCAGGGACGAAAACGAAAGTTGAACCCTTGGTACATCATGGATGAAGAGGGTTCCGCTGGGTTTTGACGGGTATTGCGAGTACTCCTCCCTCGCCGAGTCCCACTCTCCTAATCCAGGGGTCGTCGTTTATACCTTAAAATACTTCCCAGGGAAAAAAAACAATTTAGAATCGTCAGATATAGTTTTTTTTTCCACATATTTCAATGTACAAGAATCCACTGAAAGAAGCCAAGAGTAACACAGTCGGGAATCGTTGTTTTTATCATCATTTTATTAATGTAAGGTAAATAGCAGCCTATTAACGTTCCACTGCTGGGTGCAAACCTTCTCATTCATAGGAGAGAAGGTTTTTTTAGAGCATATATCGATAATTCCATCGAGATTTTCATATATTTTCACGTGATCAAATAACACAGCCTGGCACAGGTAGTCCATATTAATATTATAAATGTGAAAGTCTGTTGAATGTTAGCTTTCACGGCAAAACGGAGAAAGGATATAGGCTACTTTTGAATGCTATAAAAGGGTTGTAAGGAGTGGAAGTATCGTCATTTTTGGAGCAAAAAGCTTGAACCAATACTACAAAATGTGAAAGTAACACTGTCGCGTTTTCACGTCAAAACTACTATACCGATTTCAATGAAATTTGGTACATAGATAGTCTAATGCCTGAGAAAGGATGTAGGCTACTTTTGAATGCTATAAAAGGGTTGTAAAGAATGGAAGTATCGTCATTTTCGGAGCAAGAAGCTTGGACTAGTACCACATAATGTGAAAGTAACACTGTCGCGTTTTCACGTCAAAGCTACTGTACAGATTTGAATGAAATTTGGTACATAGATAGTCTAAAGCCTGAGAAAGGATATAGGCTACTTTTGAATGCTATAAAAGGGTTGTAAAGAATGGGAGTATCGTCATTTTTGGAGAAAGAAGCTTGGACTAATACTACAAAATGTGAAAGTAACACTGTCGCGTTTTCATGTCGAAACTACTGCACCGATTTAAATGAAATTTGGTACATAGATAGTCTAAAGCCTGAGAAAGGATATAGGCTACTTTTTGAAGTATAAAACGTAAACACTAAGAACGACTTTTTCAATATTTCCACGGGATCCGAATCTATAAGCTAAACTTACTGAGAGGGATGTTTATTATTAACTCACTGACGGCAACATCTATTTGATGCTTACCACACCACGCGTCCACCGACCGCTATACCTCCGCTTTTTAAATCTCTTATAGCTTCTAAAATATCCATTTTAATTGATTACTGTTAAGGGCAATTTTAATCAACATGAAATATGCAACGTTTGTAATGTATTTAATTGGATAGATACTAACACTATGTTGTATAAAATCGATTGAAAATGAACACATATTTTGTAAATAAGTAAAAGATATAAACGATTACTGTGGGTTATCCTTTAGAGATATGATTATGATGATGATCCTCCATGACGGTTCTGCTAACTGTGAATCTTGCTAGTGTTTACAATGTAATCTAATATGGCTTGAAAAGCCAGATTTTGTTTTGAAAGTTCTGTCGCATGGCTCACACCACAGCTGACCCTGATTATTATAAATGTAACTGTAGGATAGTTTGGGGCAATGTTTCCTACATAAGCGCTTGGCGTCCAGGTCTTCTAAACGGTGATCCACAGCTTTATTAACTGTGTTTGCCCACTCTCGCCTTTGCAGCGCTCACAGCGAAACCCTGATGCGTTTAGATGATGTTTTAGTACGTCCCTGTATCTCAGAAATTGGCCCCCATGTTTCCTCTTTCCATCCTTCAATTGGGAATAGAACTCAGACTTCCTGGTGTCTCATACGAACTAGGTGTCCACACCATCTCAATCAGTAGCAGCTTATTAACGTCCCACTGCTGGGCACAGGCCTCCTCACTCCGAGGAGCGAGGGTTTTTAGAGCATAGACCCACCACGTTGCTCCACTGCGGGTTGGCAGGCAAGTGCACTGTATATTCCTTCACTCACATAGTCCGATGTGACGGGAATCCGACACGACTTCATAGAGATCGGGCTCAGGACCGACGGCTTAACGTGCTGTCCGAGGCACGGGGGTGGATCACACCGCCAACTTCCCAACTTCGGGCAAATATTGAGAAAATCTTAAATAGAAAACTCAATATTGACTTTTTTGAATTGGCCCGACCCGGGACTTGAACCCAGGACTTCATGACTGTAGTCGAACATGCTAACCACTAGACCAATGAGGCAGCCATCTCAATTGTCCCTTCATAATTAAGGATTCAATTCCACCGAGATGTACTCTACGCAGCACTTCTGAATTTGGTATTCGGTCCAGCGACTTTATGCGAAGTATAGAAGCACTTCATATGAATAATATCCAGCCGTTTCTCGTCTCCTTTATAAAGGCACCAAATTTCGGTGGCGTAAAGCAGTATAGCCTTCCAAATGATGCAGCTGCTTTTGCAATCCTAGATATCTCGGTTTCTAATCAAAATCTAGACACTTCCTCAAGAGGCTTCGAATTTAGAGATATTGGAGTTGGATCCACTGAAGCACCACGTGAAGGCTGTTGTCATCTCTGATGACAAGACCAAAACGCCTGCATGATTCGTTTTGGCTGGTCAAAAACGCTTTAGAGATATTTATATTTATATATTTATATATATATATTTATATATGTCGGAGAATAAGAGAGAGAACGGAGAAGCATAAAGCACAGGGGCGTAGGGTTCTCCGCCGACATCAGAAGTTTTTATTTAATTGGATCCATTATTTAATTTGTTATTCTGTGGGCGTTCGTGGGTAATGTTGGTGCAATCAAACACTTTATTAATTAACTCGGATTATAATGTTTAATCATTTAATGTTCCCGATATCAATTTACACAAATTCCTTAACAATAGCTAGGAACGCGACAGTTTCAACAGTCGACCACTCCGGCCGAGCGCCGCTCGAGAACTGCCGAGAGACGGGCCGGACCGCCACTTATTAATGTACTATGGGATTGTATATATATATATATACAATCCCATAGTACATTAATTTGATATATCTCCTAAGCTAGCGTTTGAAAATTTAGGCTCACAAAAATGTATTTGTTACATGACATTACAAATCTTTGAATTTTTCGGGGTTTCAATACAATAATATATATGTTTTATACATATAAACCTTTCTCTTGAATCACCCTATCTATTACTGAAAACTGCATTAAAATCAGTTGAATACTTTAAAAGATCTACGAGTATAAACAGCGGAAGCGACTTCATTATTACTATTTACATAGATAAAGAATACTTTATTGTCACTATATTACACATGTGAACATTCCTCTTGAATCAATCTATCCATAGCTGAATATTACATTAAAATCATTCAATTGCAAGTAAAGAAAACTTCATCATCAAAATCAATGAAAATATGAACAAATTTAAGCAAAATACGTTCTACTTTACGAAAAATGTCGCTTATTTCGTTGTTTTCATACGTTATAAGTGAAACACGTCACGTAGATGTCAGAAGTAACGGTACCAGGCAAATATAAACATGGGAGGGTGTGTCTACTTACAACATTCCCCCCACAACTCCCCATTTTACGACTCCCCACCCATCTTCCATTACAAATACCCCCTCATCCACGCTTGAATGGAAAAGTTTGAAATCTCCTATTGAATTTAACACGTTCTCTCTCCCGTGAATCATATAGGATACATGTATATTTTTTGTAACAAATATATGCAAATTCACAGGTAAGTTCCTGTAACACCATATTTCTGGGTGAGAAAGGTTCAGAAATCATTTATCGTGTATTTATAAAATATTCGATGTTCATTCCATTGGGATATAGAAGCTAAATGATAGAGTTACTACTGAGTTTCTTGCCAGTTTCTTCTACCGTGAAAAAACTTCTTTCTGAGCTTTCTGAGCCTACTTTAATAAAGAGTAGGTACACATTCATTTTAATATACTGTTATGAAATAGATAAATAAAAATTTTAATAAAAAACGCCTTTAAAACAAATTCTTATAAATATATTAATATGCTCTAAAAAATAATTGCGTATTCTTTTTAAGAGTTCTTCGTATTCTTATATATGGTTACTATAGCAACTGTTGCTATGTATTTGTTGCAATAACAACAGTCAGACGGCATAATGGTGTGACGTACGTTCAGAGAAGACTTGGGTCCGAATCCTGGGTTCGAGCCACTAAGTTTCTCGTTATAAAGAGGAACTCGTTATATAGAGAAAAAATATATCCATCACAGTGTTTTTCGGTGATGGAAAACACCGTGAGGAAACCAGCATATTCCAGAAGCAATTCCGGGATATGAGTTGGTAGACTACTCTGGTTTGATTATTCTTGTCAACTACTAGTTGACATAATACCATAGTAACGCGGGCGATCAGTAATATAAGCTTCTCTGTCTAGCAAAATAAATCGGTTACAAAGTGACCGTTAGTAACGGTGCGCGTGTCGCGTCGAAGGTCGCTAAATTTTTTGTGATATTTTAAAAACTGTGAGTGTTTACTGATGATAGTCAGTTTATCTTTAGTTAGTTTAAGTTTTATAGGCAGCAGCTGAAAATCAGCGCCGTGCGTCGTGATTTTCTAACCTAGACGCATAGCAATTGCCGAGCTGCAGATCTTTTCTACATTGTATATATATAGGTAATAAGTTTAGTTTTTTTCATTTATTGTTTGTAAATCATTGTATTTTTTCTTCATTTTTTGCTGATGATTGAATAAATTTCTTTCCTTTCTTCTTTCTTTCATTATTTCTGTTTCTGATAATATAAGTTACGTGAATAACAATGAAAACCCTTGAAGTGAGTTTTAATTATACAAGACCGCCTTTTTTCACTATCTCAAAGTTTAGCGCATCCTCGGATGTGGCGTTACAATCTTGGGTTTTATCTACAATAATGTGGGTAGTCGGGCTAGGAGATCAAAGTCGGGTATTTTAATAAAATATTCCACCATAAAATTTGTACCTCATTTATTAATTTCACTATATTAAATCAACACTTATAATTTTTAACGATTAACAAAGCATAACCAGATTTAAAATATTTCACCAGGACACGTGGGCGCGTGCGCTCTCTACGAAATCCGAAGCAATAATGGCCGTTGGCCACCACCCCAGCGCTCGGTGTTATGTCAGCTGTCAACCTCAAAAATGTCAAGTCCGATTCCATTGTAAATCGATTAACTATCTGTGTCATCAAACTTAATAAATAAAAGATAACATTTGTAAAGCCATACTCGTCTCGATACCATTATTTATGCCTTCTTTATCAGATTTTCCTTAGTTTTACACACACAACAGTTTTACAGCCATTCAATCTGTGAGCCCCTTCGAACTGGCTCACTACATAAACTCCGTCAAAATGTAAAGAATGGTTATAATTGAAACGCCTTCTATTATTCAATACCCTAGCCAGAGTGCTTCCTGTGACTGTCATGTGTGGCGTCTTGGTGGCGTCTTGGTGGTGGTGGGCGCCGTTATCTATTCAAACCTCTATCCCTGGTAGGGTGGCCCCGCGCTGATCTATGGTCGCTGCCGCCAGATGTTACACACGACTTCACTGGGACTCACCAGATGTTACACACGACGCACTCTGTACCCTTCTTATCTTTATTGCCAAACTATTTGCAATTCTATAACTATATTAAACATAATTGTTATTTCGATAATTTTCGTAGGGTTAAAAGGAAACACAGGTTAACAATTCAAGGTGTAATCCTGACTGACACTTGCCGCGGGTGCAACCGCAATCGCGCAACTTATATTTTTACTTACCTACATCCCTCCCTACTGTTTTTTTCGTGGTCTATGTAACCAGGAACGCAATAATGGGCCCTCCCTTGGAGGAGATGTCACTGGAACGGCGGGTACACAGTGTTTCTCATGTAATACAATGTCAGGACGGCTATCGTCAGCCTGGCTGGTATTTGCGTGCATGGGACTTCGAGAGGGCTGATGCTGATGTCCCGAGAGGTCCACATCTTTACTTAAAACTACTGGCATACCAACAAATTCCCTTTCAACACGCTGGTGTCTCCGATCCTGAGTACACGACATTACCTTCCCCTCTTCACATTTATATATTTGGTTTTTGTGTCGTCTCAACTGAATGTCAGATTCATTGAGAGTTACTAAATACATCGTCCTTCCAATTTGCTTTGTAACAGTATATACTTACTAACAAAGGGATTCTAACACAATGAGAAACTATAGCATAAAATAAGCCTAACTTACGACAATTACTACTAAACAATTTATATTTACAAACATGAATAAATTAGTCCGATAATAATATACAAAAAGTCGCGAACACAATCTTACAAACGAAGTATAATACAAACAAAAATAACTTTCTTGTAATTTTCAATAGGGAACGTAATTCCAGCCTTGCTTGCCAGTACCAACGCATAACAACTCATAAAGCATAAATCCTCTTTGGCGCTCTGCATCCATCTGCTGTCTTGTCCGTCAATATAATATAATAACTAATGCTGGATCCAAGGGTGCATAACTTAATATAGTTAAATATTAGCATATTTATAACATAATATTTGGTAGTCTTTCATGAACAATTAAGTCCCAAGAGCCACTTAGCGTTATTCGACCCACGGGGCATTCGACGCAAAAATGACCGTACGGGAGCGGGACAATCTACTGTTATTTCTGTTAACTAAGCGCGAATGGATTAGAGCGTTAGTAAAAAAACAGCTGGACAGTTAAACGGCTACCAACAGAAGCATCGTGGTGGGTTTATGCTCTAAAAACCCTCTCTACTGAAAAAGTATGCCTTTTTAACTGCAAGCAGAAAAAAAAACAATAGTAGTTTTTGTTTGGTTGGTGCAGCTGGACATTGTCCACCAACTGTAAACAACGAGTACCAGGAGATTATAACTTTCAAATAGTTACAAAAAAAACACCGAAACAAAACCATGCCAACGCATTCAAAACACCAATACCAGGAGAATATAAACAATAGGAGTTGTCATTGAGAAAGTTTCTTGTTATTTAATACTATGAGATTTTTCACTCATGCCTTTCTTATCACTTATACCTTTTTTATTGCTGATAGTAGACTGTGATCACACGTGATAGTAAGTGATGATACAGTTTAAGATGGCAGCGCGCTAATCTAGTAAGAGGCGATATACCCTTCTTATGGTTTCTACACAGCATCACACCGGAACATAAATCTCATTAGCACTAAATTTTTGATAGTAGGGCGGTAACTAGCCGCGGCCGAAGCCTCCCAGACCCAGACAAATTAGAAAATATAATTTTGTCATCGTTACACAAACTAAAAAATGCTTTTAAAGATAATCAAAGTAACAAATAACAATTATAAATGCGTACATAGTACACACGTTAGAAGTGAAACTTCTTTGGCAAAATAAATATAAATTTTCAAAAGAAACTTACAAATACATTAATGTGTTCTAAAAAGTGCGAAATAATTGCGTATTCTTTTATAGTGTTCTTCGTATTGTTATATTCGGAGTCGGTGTCAGCCAAGGAATTTGTTCCCCGGGTGTCCACTTGGCAGCTCTCGCGTTTCTCCCACCTACAGCTATATATGTAGGTACTTGGCTGACACAGACTCCAAATATAAGAATACAAGAACACTATAAAAGAATACGCAATTATTTCTTACTTTTAGAGCATATTAATGTATTTGTAAGTTTGTTTTGAAGGCGGTTCTACTTATTTTTTGATTTGTAGTGAATCTGAAGTAAACTAACAAATTTGTCTCAATATGTGTACACCTAAAAACGTGTTGCTCATATGAGAAAACACCGTTTAAATGAAACAACTTTACAAAGTTAAATTTACATTAATATCGCCACACCCGGGATCGAACCCGAAACCCTTATACCACCGTTTCACATATAATTCACCTTTAAAATATTGCAATGCAGCAACAAACGTAAGGTCATTGGCATTTGATTACAGACAGTTATAGATTTTGCCAAAAACCACACTCTTACTGTAAGCCGTTGAGGAGTTCCATTGATCTTCATATTTAACTACGACTAGCACTTGACCATACCGAAGTTACGGTAGGCGACTCAAATATCTGGATAGCTTATAGAAGATTCTGCCGAGTACCGTTAATTTGCTCCTAAGAATGGAAGAGTTCCGTCACTTTGTCATGGAGTCCGTCATCAGAACCTTACCAAACTATCACAAAATAACCCTTAAAGTATATCCTTTCTAATAAAAAAAGAATCATCGAAATCGGTTGGCGTGATCTTGAGTCATTCGTCCATTTGTCGCGCACATGCTTACGCAAATTTAAGGTTATGTCATGGATGCCATCATCAGAACTGGTTTTAAAAAAATGGGACCCTATGACGAGCACCACCTTTCATTTAAAAAAAAATCATCAAGATCGGTCCACTCAGTCGGGAGATATGAGGTAACAAACATAAAAAAAAATACAGACGAATTGACAACCTCCTCCTTTTTTGAAGTCGGTTAATAATCAAAATTTTAGATTTCCCAGACTTAGAGGAGGATTTTTTGTAAATAGTAAAAATACCTAACCTGCAAACGAATTAACATAAAAAACGCTGCACATCTATGTGACGCTTCGTATAAATTTTACCATCATGGGCCTAAAGAAGTCTCACTTTACTAAAGAAAATAATTCTTAGCATAATAACTAAATCACTGACGAGAATATTCAATGTCACTGTTATAAAAGCGTGGGGTGTTTTGTGCAACATTTTTATACTAACTCTGTATTTTCGAATGAAACTAGTGAAAAAATATTACGATATATATCGAGTTATGTCCTATATAGCTTTACTGGTAGTTATAAATATAATTTTTCACTTGTGTCTTTGTGAACTTTGTGAACCATTCGCATTTCCTGCGCAATATAATTCTGCGCATAGAAGCAGCCCCAATCAGGTCGTTGAACCCTACTCTAACTCCGCCTCTGTAGACCTTTTTGTTTAAGGTAACTTGCATATTGACTGGATCGACATTTGAGACAGCCATCAAACTAGCATTTTTGAAGTGAAACTTCTTTAGGCGCATGACGGTAAAATATTTACGAATGAAACGCGTGATTAGCGTCACGAAGATGTGCAGCGTTTTTAATGCTAATTCATTTTCAGGTTAGGTATTTTTACTATTCACAAAAAATCACGAAGAATTTTACTATCTATTAAACAATGTAAAATAAATGTATTTTAATTATTTTTATTAATTATTCCCTCCTCTAAGTCTAGGAACTATAAAATTTTGATTAATTTGCCAAAGAAGTTTCACTTCTGACGTGTGTACTATGTGCGCACTTATAATTATTATTTGTTATTTTCATTATCTCTAAAAGAGTTTTTTAGTTTGTGTAACGATGGCAAAATTATATTTTCTAATTTGTCTGGGTCTGGGAGGCTTCGGCCGCGGCTAGTCACCGCCCACTATCAAAAATTTACTGAACAAAAATAACACGTGGAATTTTAATTTACAATTCGTCATTTGAGAGTACAATAAATAAATTTTATTATTTTTAATGACAATTAAATTCTTAACATATCTTCTTTTTCTCCAGCATCTAAGTCTCGGAAATCTAAAGTTTTAGATTTGTATAAATATAGACAAGAATTTAAAATTGGTATGCCAAAGACGTTTCACTTCTGGCATTTGTAATTGGTACGTAATGGCTCCAGTAGAAGGTAACACGTTTCCTTATGACCCCGAAGAAGTCCGGAAGCCCTGCTTCAGTGAACTGCAATACCTTATAAGAATTCGATATGCATCATTATATTGCATTCTAAGGTATTTGTTGTCATTCGCGTATATGTACACCACAACTGACACATTTTCTAATGATATCTACATATGATAGCTGATTTGTGTTACTTCTTATCTCGATGAAATAATGGGGATTAGGAGTAGAGCTGAAGAATTTTACGACCTCCTCTCAGACCTACTAAAAATACACTATACCGAAGCAGTTCAATCGGAACTTTAACACGAGATTTATTGTATGAAGGCGGTAGAGACAGTATACTGATAAATATGCAGCGAGTGTGCTATTCTTGTTTCTTTGTCGATTTTTTGTGCAGGGATAACACAGTTTAAGATGGTAGCACGCTAACCTGGTATTAAATATTTTAGATAGCATCGCGAGCATTCGCACTATTGCGCTAGTGAAAAAGTTAAAGAGAATTATTACGTAAAATCGCACTAATAATGCAATAAATTGGAAAACATATGTTTAACATGACTGGCAAGAAGTCTTTCTTATTATAAATTCCACATGTAATCTACTTATCTACAGGAATTTATTTATAGAATCTAGTCTTTATTAATTGAACGCCTATAAATCGATATAGCTGTTCCTCGCTCTGTTACCTGAGTAATTCCAGATATATTTTTTTTAACGTGAAAGTGTTCTAAGTTACTCTTTATAACATCTATTAGTAATATTCACATCAAACTTGAACAAGCTCTTATATAAAAATGATATAAAAATAATCTTGGGTGCTTGATTGTTCTTTGAAATACATTACTGTGCTTTTTAATGAAGGTAACCCGTGAGTAAATCTGTGGTATGTGTAGCCCATCAATCCGGTGCAGAGAAACGTGGCGAATCTTTACGCTACAACCCCCCTCTCTTCTACTAGTGAGTAGATCTGTGTTCAGCAGTTAGACGTCAATTCTACTTAGCTTTTTTACCGTATATAACTAGATATGAATTTAGTGAAAGCTAATAAGCTATTATTTTTATTGCTGACAGGTTAGCGCTTAACAATGATCACACCTGAATGTAAGTAATGACAAAGATACAGGCGCGCTAACCTGTTAAGAAAATAGAAAGAAAGAAAGAAAATATCTTTATTTATACATTATGCCACACACAATATATTTTAGTACATTTTATAATACTCTGCGATGAGTGGCGTAACCTAGAAAATGGAGCCAGCTCAGCATTTACGTTACACAGTCTGGAGACCATGCAGCGCTGTTTTTCAGCTGGATCCCTTGCCCAGGTGCCGTCATGAACGTAGCCCGATACAACTTAACCTATCCTTATATACTATCTAAAGCTACAGGACCTGATAAAAATGTTGCAAAATTAATAATAGTATATACTAATTAAATATAATAATAATTAAGCTAAAGACTATATATAGTGTCACATACATAAACATAGATATATTTCATATATTCACATTAACACTGGAATATATGGCTTATGGAAAAGAAAGCTCCGACACGTGATGTTGGAATTCTTTTTGTTTTTCAAGGAGAAATCGTTTCAATAGTCTTTTGAAAGTAGTTTTTAATTTCTTTTGTTTAATTGGAGAGGGGATATTATTCCAATATTTAGTGGCGGAGTAAGTGAATGAACCTCTGAGGGCGGCAGTACGGTGGTTAAGAGGCATTTTACCTCTTATGGTGACTACACAGTATCGTATTGGAACACAAATTACTTTATATGTCTTTGCTGGTAGGGTGGTAACTAGTCATGGCCAGAGGCCTCTGCTAGCAAAGCGAATACTCGCACCACTGCGCCAGTGAATTAATATTAATAATTTGATAATGGCCGTAATAATTTTATATTAAAAACATATACACCAATATTATTTATTTGTATAGATAATATGTGACAAGGTAATTTTCTAGAACTCCGGAAGTCGCGTGTGTTGGATAACGGGTCCGGTTTATATGACTATACCATATTTAACATTACTACGCCTAAGGTTTATGCAATCCTAGTCGCAGAGACGTTGACGCGAGGAGATTTTTCCACGAAAACAGGAATTCCTCGATGTTTCTCTTCCCGTCATTATTATCTAGGGAGGGGGTGATTCATAAAATACGTTATGGGGAGGATTCATTTAAGACGTAAAAGGCAAAAACTTATTACCTGCAAAAACTGAAATAATTCCACATTGCCGTTACTCTCATGGAGCCGCGTAGTTCCCGTTTCCGTGGGTGCACGAAATAACTGTTAGGGTTATATTATTATTTTGTTAATATATATGAAAGTTTCATTCTATAAGAAATAATTGAAGCAGATATCTAACTTGTCTCTATTTTATTAGGCCGTGTCATAAATAAGCGACCGTTAAATTAATATCAATAATTATAGAAAGCAAAAATAACACTAATTTTCAAAATTAAATAAGTTTTCAAACAATTTAATAAATGTTAGTCAAAATGGTTTCTTCTTAGATGAGTAATTAATTTGTTTTTAAGTCTATTAAAATTGTTAGTCTTTTTTATATAACTATCGGAAACGTTGCTTTGCCTTATAATAACTATTATCGCTTTTAAAAAAATAGAGGTTGGTTATATAAGGGTGAAAATTTAGGTTAATAAAAAAAAAATAAACAAAACAAAATATTTGTCAAAAAAAATTTAAAAAAGAAATTCTTTTGGGGTGAACCACTCCTAACCTAAAATTGGTCAAGCCGTTTCGGAAAAGTATAAACACTAAAACTGTGACAAAAGAGTTTTTTATATTAGATTTTATTGCGAAATAATTGTAAGTAATATTTAAAATTTAGTTATTATTTAAATCAATAATACTAATATTTTTTACACTAATACTAGTATTTTGTACGTCTGATGCCATAAAATAACGGCACTTTCATGTTATAATAACACCTAAATTCACTTATTTAGTTATAAGCATGACAATTAAAACGACCATGAATTGACAAATATTATGAAAAACTATGACTCCTAATACTAAAAGAGTAAGTAAGTAGCTCTGAAAAGAACTTTTTAAGTGAAGGTAACCTAGTTCATAATGCTGCACCCCCTTCTCCCGCACTTCCCCTCTCTCGTCGAGTTAGTTACTCGATGCGCTGCATGGCGGCCGCCGCCGGCACGTATTTTTATTTTTATTTCATGATATCTTTTGAATGGAACATCCGATTTTCATCATTCAAAAAGAAATCAGTAGGTATTGAGACAGTCTTGAATATTAAATTATTTATTTGGATAAAAATTAATAAATGGTATGGATAACACGGTCTGATTTTGATTAGCATTTCTATCAATTTGTTAAATGAAAAAAGTAGTTATAGTGACGTAACTACAATAGTTAGACATATAGTCTCGCGGAGTTTTTTGTAGATATTGATATATTCTATAATATTGTCGAACATTTTTTTGTCCTATCATTAATACTCTTCACAGCGTAAGCGATAAAAGACATTCTATGGCTAATTTTTTTACTCCTTCGGTTGGTTTTAATAGGAATTTCTAAAGATTTCTATAGTTATAATGTAGCTTTCTAATGAAAAAAGAATTATTAAAATCGGTCCAGTACTTTTTGAGTTTATTCGTTACATACAAAAATAAAAACCTATCCTCTTTGTAATATTGGTGTAGATAAAAAGATTTTGATTTTAATATCTTTACTAATTTCAAAATCATAACGAACATATAAAATACAATATACTAGAAACATTCTATTATAAATTATTCGGTAACTGCCTCTGAAATTTTTCCTTTATTTAAAAGATCTCCTTACAATTTATGAATTCCTGGTAACTGGTGTCTTTAGTTACGTAACAAGAATCTCTTATTGGATTCAATTTAACCGAACGTTAGATGGGTTCTTGAGGTCAGTCTTAAAGATAGTAAAGAGCGCTTCCATCTTAGACTGTATCATTATTGATACATATCATTATTGGTTTAACGTTATTCATATAAATGCCCAAAGTATTCCGGCCCATTATCCCGATATGCTTGCGTCATTTGAATCTCTGAATATCCACGCAATTCTTGTCTCTGAGTCATGGTTGAAGCCATGTTTACCTTCTACTTCGTACTCTTTATCAGGGTTTACACTCATACGTAACGATCGCATTGGTAAAGGGGGGGGCGGCGTGGCGATTTACCTCCGCTCGTATATTCCTTTTACTCTAGTTAATTCGTCAACTCAGTCCCCGTCTATGACTGCGGCCGAGCATTTATTTATTGAAGTTACCCTTCACCATACTAAAATACTACTTGGCGTCGTTTACAGCCCTTCTCTTTTGGTTAATTATTTTACGGCATTTNCATTCTGGAAATCTTTCATAATTCTGTTTTTTGGGACCGTTCATGAAATACTTTTGCACTTGTGAGGGGGTAGTGGTGTTTACTGTAACAAGATGCTGCTCATTCTTGAAAAGTGGAAGTCTTCAATATTTTTTTCACCACCATTATCTTTTAGGGGCCATTATTCGAGGAGTTAGCATTCTGGAAATCTTTCATAATTCTGTTTTTTGGGACCGTTCATGAAATACTTTTGCACTTGTGAGGGGGTAGTGGTGTTTACTGTAACAAGATGCTGCTCATTCTTGAAAAGTGGAAGTCTTCAATATTTTTTTCACCACCATTATCTTTTAGGGGCCATTATTCGAGGAGTTAGCATTCTGGAAATCTTTCATAATTCTGTTTTTTGGGACCGTTCATGAAATACTTTTGCACTTGTGAGGGGGTAGTGGTGTTTACTGTAACAAGATGCTGCTCATTCTTGAAAAGTGGAAGTCTTCAATATTTTTTTCACCACCATTATCTTTTAGGGGCCATTATTCGAGGAGTTAGCATTCTGGAAATCTTTCATAATTCTGTTTTTTGGGACCGTTCATGAAATACTTTTGCACTTGTGAGGGGGTAGTGGTGTTTACTGTAACAAGATGCTGCTCATTCTTGAAAAGTGGAAGTCTTCAATATTTTTTTCACCACCATTATCTTTTAGGGGCCATTATTCGAGGAGTTAGCATTCTGGAAATCTTTCATAATTCTGTTTTTTGGGACCGTTCATGAAATACTTTTGCACTTGTGAGGGGGTAGTGGTGTTTACTGTAACAAGATGCTGCTCATTCTTGAAAAGTGGAAGTCTTCAATATTTTTTTCACCACCATTATCTTTTAGGGGCCATTATTCGAGGAGTTAGCATTCTGGAAATCTTTCATAATTCTGTTTTTTGGGACCGTTCATGAAATACTTTTGCACTTGTGAGGGGGTAGTGGTGTTTACTGTAACAAGATGCTGCTCATTCTTGAAAAGTGGAAGTCTTCAATATTTTTTTCACCACCATTATCTTTTAGGGGCCATTATTCGAGGAGTTAGCATTCTGGAAATCTTTCATAATTCTGTTTTTTGGGACCGTTCATGAAATACTTTTGCACTTGTGAGGGGGTAGTGGTGTTTACTGTAACAAGATGCTGCTCATTCTTGAAAAGTGGAAGTCTTCAATATTTTTTTCACCACCATTATCTTTTAGGGGCCATTATTCGAGGAGTTAGCATTCTGGAAATCTTTCATAATTCTGTTTTTTGGGACCGTTCATGAAATACTTTTGCACTTGTGAGGGGGTAGTGGTGTTTACTGTAACAAGATGCTGCTCATTCTTGAAAAGTGGAAGTCTTCAATATTTTTTTCACCACCATTATCTTTTAGGGGCCATTATTCGAGGAGTTAGCATTCTGGAAATCTTTCATAATTCTGTTTTTTGGGACCGTTCATGAAATACTTTTGCACTTGTGAGGGGGTAGTGGTGTTTACTGTAACAAGATGCTGCTCATTCTTGAAAAGTGGAAGTCTTCAATATTTTTTTCACCACCATTATCTTTTAGGGGCCATTATTCGAGGAGTTAGCATTCTGGAAATCTTTCATAATTCTGTTTTTTGGGACCGTTCATGAAATACTTTTGCACTTGTGAGGGGGTAGTGGTGTTTACTGTAACAAGATGCTGCTCATTCTTGAAAAGTGGAAGTCTTCAATATTTTTTTCACCACCATTATCTTTTAGGGGCCATTATTCGAGGAGTTAGCATTCTGGAAATCTTTCATAATTCTGTTTTTTGGGACCGTTCATGAAATACTTTTGCACTTGTGAGGGGGTAGTGGTGTTTACTGTAACAAGATGCTGCTCATTCTTGAAAAGTGGAAGTCTTCAATATTTTTTTCACCACCATTATCTTTTAGGGGCCATTATTCGAGGAGTTAGCATTCTGGAAATCTTTCATAATTCTGTTTTTTGGGACCGTTCATGAAATACTTTTGCACTTGTGAGGGGGTAGTGGTGTTTACTGTAACAAGATGCTGCTCATTCTTGAAAAGTGGAAGTCTTCAATATTTTTTTCACCACCATTATCTTTTAGGGGCCATTATTCGAGGAGTTAGCATTCTGGAAATCTTTCATAATTCTGTTTTTTGGGACCGTTCATGAAATACTTTTGCACTTGTGAGGGGGTAGTGGTGTTTACTGTAACAAGATGCTGCTCATTCTTGAAAAGTGGAAGTCTTCAATATTTTTTTCACCACCATTATCTTTTAGGGGCCATTATTCGAGGAGTTAGCATTCTGGAAATCTTTCATAATTCTGTTTTTTGGGACCGTTCATGAAATACTTTTGCACTTGTGAGGGGGTAGTGGTGTTTACTGTAACAAGATGCTGCTCATTCTTGAAAAGTGGAAGTCTTCAATATTTTTTTCACCACCATTATCTTTTAGGGGCCATTATTCGAGGAGTTAGCATTCTGGAAATCTTTCATAATTCTGTTTTTTGGGACCGTTCATGAAATACTTTTGCACTTGTGAGGGGGTAGTGGTGTTTACTGTAACAAGATGCTGCTCATTCTTGAAAAGTGGAAGTCTTCAATATTTTTTTCACCACCATTATCTTTTAGGGGCCATTATTCGAGGAGTTAGCATTCTGGAAATCTTTCATAATACTGTTTTTTGGGACCGTTCATGAAATACTTTTGCACTTGTGAGGGGGTAGTGGTGTTTACTGTAACAAGATGCTACTCATTCTTGAAAAGTGGAAGTCTTCAATATTTTTTTCACCACCATTATCTTTTAGGGGCCATTATTCGAGGAGTTAGCATTCTGGAAATCTTTCATAATTCTGTTTTTTGGGACCGTTCATGAAATACTTTTGCACTTGTGAGGGGGTAGTGGTGTTTACTGTAACAAGATGCTACTCATTCTTGAAAAGTGGAAGTCTTCAATATTTTTTTCACCACCATTATCTTTTAGGGGCCATTATTCGAGGAGTTAGCATTCTGGAAATCTTTCATAATACTGTTTTTTGGGACCGTTCATGAAATACTTTTGCACTTGTGAGGGGGTAGTGGTGTTTACTGTAACAAGATGCTACTCATTCTTGAAAAGTGGAAGTCTTCAATATTTTTTTCACCACCATTATCTTTTAGGGGCCATTATTCGAGGAGTTAGCATTCTGGAAATCTTTCATAATTCTGTTTTTTGGGATCATTTATGAAATACGTTTGCACTTATGAGGGGGTAGTGGTGTTTATTGTAACAAAATGCTACTCAGTCTTGAAACTTCAAAGGCCTTAATATTCTCCTTACCATCATTATCTTTTAAGGCCTTATTATTAAGAAGATACATTTGACTTTATGGGGAAAGGTGTCAGTTTTCTGGAATTCTTTCATAATCCTTTTTTTTCAGTGACCGTTCGAGGAATATGTTAGCACTTATGAGGGGGTAGTGGTGTTTACTGTAACAAGATGCTACTCATTCTTGAAAAGTAGAAGTCTTCAATATGTTTCTCACCACCATTATCATTTAGGGGCCATTGTTCGAGGAGGTAGCATTTTGGAAACCTTTCATAATTCTGTTTTTTGGAATACGTTCACACTTATGAGGGGGTAGTGGTGTTTATTGTAACAAAATGCTACTCAGTCTTGAAACTTCAAAGTCTTTAATATTCTCCTTACCATCGATATCTTTTAAGGGCTATTATTTATAAGATTCGTTTGCCTTTATGAGGAAAGGTGTCAGTTTTCTTGAATTCTTTCATAATCCTTTTTTCGTTCGTTCGTGAAATACACTTATGAGGAGGTAATGGTGGTTACAGTAAAAAGATGCTTCTCACTCTTGAAAAGCGGAAGTCTTTAATATTCTCCTTGACATCATTATCTTTTTATAAGATACGTTGGAATTTAAGAGGAAGAGGTGTACTTTATTGTAATAATATGTGACCCTTTGTAAACATAATTCTGTAGATATTTCTTAGACACCTTAAAAACGTAATTCATTAAGTATTGCTTTTTTATCAGCCGTCAATTAAATACATTTCTGTTGTTGGATTTGTCCCTTATTGTAACAAAATGCGACGTCCCTATCACCTCTTCACAATGAAAACTAGAATGATTTTATAATTAATTTATTGTGATTAATCTCTCTAAGGTCCGTTCATAAAATTCGTCATGTTTTCGAAATTACACGAGGAAGGGGTAATTCACTGAGAGAAAGTAGGACCGTTATGAAAATTATCCACGAAACTTTGGTTTTTCTGTAACATAAACATCTAAATATAATAAAAATCTATAAATTCCACTCGGTTCAAGCTTCTTGATTCCATAAATATCCATAATATGTTATATAACACATATTGATTCAATGTATTTATATTTATTCATATAATAAATACAGTCATTACTCGTATATATATTATTTTTTAAATGATTCCTTTATTAAAAAGATTATAAAGTTTATTTTAAAGAAACTTAGCAACCTGTATTTCCGTGCGTTCATATTATTAATAGCAAACCTGGTATTTATTTGCTGCAATTGTGCTTAATACGCTTAGGATTTCGCATTAGTGATGATTACCTGAAACCTCCCATTAATCCAGACTTAGACAAATTATAAGGATAATTTCCTACAATTTATAAATCAAATGCGGCACTAGTACTGGAACCAATCAGTCAGCGAGGCTGTCTCTTCATCACCTATTTTCAGTTTTAAAATATCAAATTGCCTTTGCTGTTGTTTATTTCTTACTAAAATAATGTTGATTAGGAGTTATAATTTCTGTACATAGAGTAATACATTCTCCTAAAAAAAAAAGTAAGTAGCAGCCCACTAACGTCCCACTGCTGGGCATAGGCCTCCTCGCTCATATGAGAGAGGGTTTTTAGACCATAGACCCACTGCGGATTGGCAGGCATAGTACACAAGTGTACTCTCTATTCCTTCACTCTCATATTCCGACGTGACGGCAACCCGACACGACCGAAGAGAGATCAGGCGCAGGACCGACGGCTTAACGTGCTCTCCGAGGCACGGGGGTGAATCACACCGCCAACTTCCCAACTTCGGGCAAATATTGAGAAAATCTTAATAGAAAACTCAATATCGATTTCGAACTGGCCTGACCCGGGACTCGAACCCAGGACCTCATGTCTGTAGTCGAACATGCTAACCACTAGACCAATGAGGCAGTCACATTCTCCTAGCTTCCGTCTATTTCATAACGAAAATTAATTAATTTCAACATTTTCATTATAAAATGAAGTAACAAGCATATGAAATATATTAAACGACTCGGTTCATTTCAATTTCACATTTCTACGGTAACACGTGTCGATATAACGAAGCCACACTTCCGGAAAATTTATGGAAGCATGTTTACGCGTACATTCCGTGCACCTGCGCTTGTGTGAGTGACCCGGGATATCGAGTATTGATCGGTTCGGAAGAGCTCTTCCTGGTTCATAATCTCCTAGTACTTTCCGATCAACTATCCATTATCGATGACTGCCGATATCGGTCCCAATAACCATTACCCACAGATTATCTATCTATCGCCTTCCACAGATTAATAACATATTTTATTATAGAAGCGTATTTATTAAGCGTTATTATATTTACATTGACTTTTAATTATAACTGTTTATTTCCATAATAAAGCACAATGAATAAATATAATTCGTATATTTAATCACATCTACAGATTAATGAGTAAAATATTGTTAATAGACACAAAGGTTGTGTTTTATGAAGCACATGGGTAAATTCGTGACCTAAAGACACATAAAATAGTAACCAAATCGATTTGGTCGTTTAGAGGCAAGTCAATGAGATATATAAAGATATGTTGTTAATTATTATTAATACTATTTAAAATTTTGACTATATAGGTGTGCCAAAACAGCACCAAGCATTGATAAAATCAAAAATCAAAATCAAATTTAGAATCGTCAGTAGTCTGTCCGTTGGTAACAAATCTACCACCGGTTCGGAAAGTTGAATCCGCTGAGAAGAAACCGGCAAGAAACTCAACGGTTACTCTTTTAAAGATAGTTTTGTATGCTACAATGTGTAATATATTGCTTCTGTGAGCAACTGGAATCAAATCCAAACATTTCTATCGCTTAAATAATCCTCAACATTATAATATGCCTTTTGTAAAAGGATGTTTTTGACATATTTCTTAAAACTATGCGGAGGCAAATCCAAAACTGATTGAGGTATCTTATTAAAAATGCGTATGCTCAACCCGACAAATGGTTTCTGAACTATCTTCACTCTAAAATATGGAATTACAAGTTTGTTTTTATTTCAATTTTGAACATTCCTTTTTTGTTGTCTCTAAAACAGCATGGCGGTGAAGCAGCTACTTTATTATCTACAACAACATATATACAAATTATTATAAGTATAACATCACTATTATTAAATCAGGAAACATAATTATCTACTCAACATTACACTTAATTTGAGCTTTATTCTATTATATTTAATTACACAAGAATTTAACATACTTTATATTTATGTAAGTATGCGTGTATGTTTGTATATATTATGCTTATTTGTTGTATACCACCTACCATAATTGCACTTATATTATCTTCTCACCCAAAGGTTGCCTGGAAGAAATTGCTACTTAACGATAAGGCCACCTATTGTACCCCATTGTGTAAAATAAGCATAAGTGATGTTGTAATTTTTTGTTGTACAATAAAGAGTAATCTATCTATCTATCTATCTATAATTTATATGCAGCTCGCATTCCGTGTCAATCGCTGACAGTTATGTCAAACGTCATAAGGTTACACTAAAAATGCTATCATATATTGTTAAGCGCACTAAAAAGGTTGCATTTCAAAAGTTAATTTAGTGGTTTTCTAATGTTACACACAACTTTTTTAATTTTTTACTTTATAAGAATTTTTTTCAGACTATTGCAAATACAATAAAAAATAATTATCAAAATTGGTTCATTGTTCACTCGCTATGCCGTGATCAAGTGAAATAGGGACATATTTATATATATAGACGTTTTTTTTTTTTAATTATAACAGGCAAACGAGCTGGCGGGTCATCTGAGAAGTGACCACCGCCGCCTATGGACACCTGCAGCACTGGAGGAGCTGCCGATGCGTTGCCGGCCGAGGAGGTGGAAATTCAATTGCCTTTTAAACTTTTGCATGTGGAAGTCTTGAGGGAACACTGCTGCTGGAAGTTGGTTCCACATTTTGCAGGTACGCGGAAAAAAAGATCGTGCAAATCGACTCGTTGACGAGTGCCATTCGTCCAAAGTATGTGGGTGGAATTTATTTCTACGACGAGATGGTCGGTCGTAGAATTGTGACGACGGTACTAACTTAAACAGTTTTGTTTGGAGTAATTACAAATTGTAACTGAAATTGCTAAGCTAATTTTGATTTTAGTATGCGATACAGAACATTTCTAATTAATACATCATCTTATTTTGAGTATTAGCTGGATTCTCCATGATATAAAAAGCATTTGGATGCTTTTAATGTTTTCCCTAAGAGGTCTCTTTTTTATGTCCTGAACACCTTTGCGTTATAAAAACAATCAGACGAAATTCCTTGCGAATAGCATGCAGTGTAACAATAAAGTCTATGAGATGAGTCGATTATGATTACTCTCACTATTAAAGCGTCTACATAGATTCCCATTAGAGTCGTTTGTCGCGCTCATTAGGTAAGGTGAACGGACGCACGTGATAGGTTATCTGTATTTTCACAGTTTACTCTATGAATTAGAGAGAACAAGAAATTAAAAATGAGTTAAGAAGAGTTTCTTTTAAATAAAATTACACAGGCACGTACGCACGAATTGGCATTTTAATTAGAAAGTATATTTAAAAAAAAAAAAATTTAAGGCTTACCTTTATTCGAATTTTGACAAATGATAATGACAGGAAGCAAGCATTTATCCATAGCTTCCGACTTGATGTCTTAACGCATTTATATCATCTTTTTCTCGACTTTTTAATTAAAAAAGGCAAGTAAAGTTACCCCAGGCTAAAAAATAACAAAAATTGGTGCACTTTTGAGGCTAAATATATAATAATTACGGAAAATTTAATTGTATATAATATCTATCAATTAGTAAGTAAAGTAAGTAGCAGCCCATTAACGTCCCACTGCTGGGCACAGGCCTCCTCACACCGAGAGAGCGAGGGTTTTTAGAGCATAGACCCACCACGCTGCTCCACTGCGGATTGGCAGGCATAGTACACAAGTGCACTCTCTATTCCTTCACTCTCATAGTCCGATGTGACGGGAATCCGACACGACCGGAGAGAGATCAGGCGCAGGACCGACGGCTTAACGTGCTCTCCGAGGCACGGGGGTGGATCACACCGCCAACTTCCCAACTTCGGGCAAATATTGAGAAAATCTTAATAGAAAACTCAATATCCATTTTTGGATTGGCCCGACCCGGGACTCGAACCCAGGACCTCATGTCTGTAGTCGAACATGCTAACCACTAGACCAATGAGGCAGTCCATCTATCAATTGTTACACGTTTATTCCGTATTATAAGAGTTTTTAATTGTATTCAAATGACATTTATTTCAACCAGATACTGAATGAATTATATGTTTATTGCCATTAATTGAATATTTACATATAAGCAACTAATTACTTTGAGCATATATCATATTTTCTATAGTTCGTGATAACAGTTTTTCTATCCGAATAGTTTTTATATTGATTTAAATTTTTTATACTTATCATTTAAAAAAGAATAACAAATGAGAACCTTTGCTGCTATAAAGGAAGCTACCAAATTATTAGAAAAAACACCGAAAGGTTCGATTAAAAAATAGAGCCAACGTAAAAAAACTAAAAAAAGAACCAGCTCCAATAGAGTTGAGACTTCCAGAGATACCAGGATCGCATAGCTTATAGAGAGCATCGCATTCCTGTTCCATTACTAACTAAATTACCCATGCTCCAGCGGGTACTTACCGACGCCGGTGTCAACGAACCATTGGAGGGATAAAAGGTGTTGTTAAGGTTGATTTCACTTGATCGCATATTTTAAAACCGGATGAATAAATTGTAAAGAAACGAACAGCTGACGCAGCTGAAATTAAGAAACGGATGCCTCCAACCACATTTTACATATAAAAAACCCATATTTTTTTAATAAAAAAGTTAATCGCAATTTTATTTTCTTCACTTCAAGAGCGAAACTTGTGAGACGAAAAAATGTTTAGGGTACGGACCGTGAGAAATTCGGGAAGAAACTTCTTCGATATTACCAGGAGTGCATAGGTATAAAAGAGGTTGGTTTCCCACAAGTCGACTTAAAAGTTTCCCACGCCTATAGCGTTAGGCCAAACTTCCTTTCTTTTAAAAACATTTTTGCCAGTGCTTATTTGCCAGGTGTTACTACATTATTTCAGTCCCACGCTGATTTTAAAAGACTTTATATAATGGAATTTGAAAAAGTGCTCGAGTTTCAAAAGTACAAATTGATTTGTGATATTAATATTAATAATTAGCATATAAATAAGATTTGAAGGCTTCATTAGTATATTGGTGCGAGGCGAGTTCCCTAACGGAGGTCTTCGGGTCGATTGCAGGGAGGGCATTGGCTGTAGTTACCACACTAACTACAAAGAAATGCCGTCAACTACAAAAATAAGTAGTGGTATTATGCTGTTTAGAATTTTATCATCATGTAAGATCACAGTCAAGTGCCTTCCCTGTCAAAAATAAAATAAGATGCCATCTTACTTTGATTTCTGATAGAGGATATAAGCACAATGCTTATAAAGCATTTAAATTATTAAGCAGGATTTCAATAATATTGAAATAATTCTGCTTTTACTTCAAAAGCATTTACATTTTATAGGAATTAATGAACTTTAAAAAGCATGTAAAAAGCTCAAAACTGTGTAATTTATTTGCAATTAAACTTAGCAAACCGACATCGCTTTGTAGAGATAAGACCGCCTTTACGCAAATTAGTTTTAATGCTTCGTGTTATTATTATTAGATAACAGAAAGATTACAATGAATAGACACTCTTACAAAAATAATATTAAAAAAATCGTTTTATTTATTGAATTACTCATCGGACAACGTTAGCCTGTGGCTCAACCTGATATCCCTTATTTTAAAGAATAGTTTTTTTTATCTTTTGGATTTAAATCAGTATGTTTTTAAAAGATAACAAAATTCAAATAACATCAGAATTTGTAGTAAAGTCGACCTAATGACTAATTTGTTTTTAACATATAATCAATGAAAAACTACAACTCAAATGGTCCTCTTATCCCGAGGAGGAAACTAATTCTATCGGAAAAGTATTGGAAATCATCGATAATGGTGGAGGTATCGAAAAGTACTAGGCAAGCATAGACCAACAGGAGTTCTATCGAACAGATCAATAAACGATATCCCATGCCTATCTATCAACATGTATTCCGAAGTACCAAACTTGAAATATCAACCTTATTGCATACAAATTAAAGTTTATATTTCAATGGTTAAACATGTCTGGTCGAACGAGCAACAGGAACGCGGACAGGTGCGCATTCCACAAAGTGTTGGAACACGTACTTTAACTTTACCTATTTTACATGTTATGTGATGAAAGATTTTGGAATAAAACTCATTATAATAATAATAATAATAAGCCTTTTTATTTCCCATTTTACAATAGTAAAACAATATATTTAGTAGGTAATTACAGAACGGAATTTGTTTTAGTAAGTTAACTTAGTATTATGTTAGTACTTTAAGTTACTGTGTTATAAATATTTATTATTTAGTAGGAACCCCGGATTGGGTAAAGGCCTCCTCCAAAGATACCCATTTTTGTCGGTCTTGTGCTATGGAGCACCAATTTTTGCCAGCTGATCTGATTATATCATCTTCCCATCGGGCTAAGGGTCTCCCTCTCCCCTTGTTTCCTGTTGGACCTTTCCACTGGGTGACTATTGTAGTCCACCTTCTGTCCGACATTCTCGCTACATGGCCAGCCCAATGCCATTTCATTTTTTGTGCAAAGATCAAGGCGTCTGTATCTTTTGTAATATCTCTAATCTGTATATGTCTTATTTTTTGTAATTTCTTTATATTTAGCATGCTACGCTCTAAACCTCTTTGACATGAATTGATTTTGTTCATAAAACTCATTAACAAATTCAAAAATTATTCATTTCGAGTCTTTTCTTTTCGCTGGGGAATGCTTTATGCACAACGGATGAAGTGTAAACTTACATACGGGAGTGTGGGACTCGGTTGTCGTACCAGAATACCCACTAAAACCCAGCGGAACCCTCTTCATCAAGGAGTTGGGGTCCAGATGTCCACTGACGCAATCAGCTCTGGCGCCCCGGATGAATCCGACTTAAGGGTTTAGTTTAGTTGAGGGAGAGCAGGCGAGCACATTTGCGCCTTCCAGCGCCCCCGTCCTCCGGTGAGAGGGAGTAGCATCTGCCATTACCTCCCTATTCCTGTTTAGTGACTCCTTCTGCAAGATGACAGCCTCGCAGAAGGACGTCACTGCTCTCCAACCTGACTCATCGCCAATTATAGCGCCCACAATGCTGGGGAGTGAGAGGTCACTCCCAATCAGCGATGTCAAGATGTGACGCTGGGGTCCCCAAGCCTGACAATTTGCTACTGTGTGGTGCGCAGTGTCGCCTGCCGCCCCACAAATAAGCGTCTCTTCGCAGCCTACAATCTGGTGCAGATATTTGCCGAAGCAACCACGTCCAGTTAAGCTTTTACAGCACTTTTGAATCGTAAAATACCGTCATCATTATATTTCGACTATAAAGTTACAAGGGTTCTTTCGCGTACTGTTCTGAGAAGAACCCACAGCAAACTCAGTCTGGTGTCACTTTTTCTATTATATTATTTTTTTTGTCGTCCAAGAAATTGTGCGATTTTCCAATTAGGTTTTTATTTAATAAGTTTTTAAATTTATTAATTTATATAAAGGTATACGGTAACCCTAAAAAGTCGTTTCTGTCTGGTCATGAGAAAGTCTTATTGTTATTATTGTCAGGTTGTAGTGATACTAAGATGGAAGAAAGTTTGTTTGTTTGAACGCGCATATCTCAAGAACTGCTGTTCTGATTTGAGAAATTCTTGCAGTGTTAGAGAGCCCATT
The DNA here is from genome assembly GCA_015832385.1 of Elymnias hypermnestra. NCBI lineage: Eukaryota > Metazoa > Arthropoda > Insecta > Lepidoptera > Nymphalidae > Elymnias > Elymnias hypermnestra. The sequence goes on from JACTOM010000911.1 coordinate 263,357, forward strand.
AATCGAGGAAGGCTATGCGTATATATCATCACACTAAGACCAATAGCAGCGGTGCACCAATGAATAAAGTTTCAAAATCAGGCTTTTTGTCTTTTGAGAGCTTCCGCTGTGTGCACTGCGTGAACGGTTAAAGTTTCGCTAAAATTATTCATAACAGAATTGTTACCCTTTAAAAGTTCTAAAAAATAGTCCACAGCAGTATATGTTTATCTTTTAAGGTTGGCTCAGTATAACCTTATTTATGCTAAGCAAATTTGTTCAATATTTGTTTGTCATACAAGGTGTTAGGAAACCGCTTCCGAGAACGAATGCTGATGGGACGGCAAAAAACTGATCCTGATTAAATAAAATCATATTTTAAAAACATTTTTTAGCATTATTTACGCCCCGTCTTGTTAGTACAGCTAAATGAAACGATAGTTTCATAGAAAATACACTACTTAGAAGAAAAACAACAATTAAACACAATCAGCTGACGCTCGGGTCAAGAACTGCATGTGGCAGCTGCCTATGTGAGTTTTTATTAAACTATCGTTTCATTTAGTTGTTCTAACATGGCGAAACGTAAATAATGCTACTAAAAACATTTTAAAATGTTTTTTTTAATCAGGGTCGAATATTTTCCGTCCCTTGATCAAAGGTGTCATTGGGACTAACGCCTGTCTTCGTTTTCGGGAGCGGTTTTCTAAAACCTTTTATAAGACGAATTAAAAATGAAATTAAAGTATAGATTTTGACATTGTATTACAACTAGCTGACCTGCGTAACATCTCATATGAGAGGCAAAGATAAATTCAGTAAGCATAAAAAAGGTTATACTGAGTCAATCTTGAAAGATATACATGTTCTGTCGTGGACTTTTTTTAGGACTTTTAAAGGGGAATCATTTTGTAATACATTATTTTAGCGAAACGTTAACCGTTTACACAGCAACAGCTGTCAAAAGACAAAAAAAACCTGTATTAGTGTCATAGCCTTAGCGTTTCTCGATAAATAGAATAGAAAAACCGCGTTCTTGCAAACAAACTTTCTTCCATCTTATTTTATATCACTACAACCTGTCATTAATGCTAAAATTGCTCAATTTAGACGTTTCTTGTCCACACACAAAGGCAGCTGCCGCGTGTGGTCCTTGACCCGAGCATCAGCTGATTGTGTTTAATTAATGATTTTTTTATTTAGACGTTTCTTGTACATACACACGGTCAGCTGCAACGGGCAGTCCGTAACTCGAGTGTCAGCTGATTGTTTAATTGTTGGTTTTTTATTCAAACATTTCTTGTACATACACACAAACAGCTGCCGCGTGTAGTCCTTGACCCGAGCGTCATCTGATAGTGTTTAATTGTTGATTTTTTTATTTAGACGTTTCTTGTACATACACACGGTCAGCTGCAGCGTGCAGACCTTGACCCGAGTGTCAGCTGATTGGTTAATTGTTGGTTTTTTATTCAGACATTTCTTGGACATACACACAGACAGCTGCGCGTGTAGTCCTTGACCCGAGCGTCAGCTGATTGTGTTTAATTGTTGATTTTTTTATTTAGACGTTTCTTGTACATACACGGCCAGCTGCCGCATGCAGTCCTTGACCCGAGCGTCTGATAGTGTTTAATTGTTGTGGTCTTTTAGGTAATGATCTCTTAACACCTTGTATATAAGACCCCAGGATACATTTATAAACTGCCTCATTGGTCTAGTGGTTAGCATGTTCGACTACGGACATGAGGTCCTGGGTTCGAGTCCCGGGTCGGGCCAATTCGAAATCGATATTGAGTTTTCTATTAAGATTTTCTCAATGTGAATGAACGGAGAGCACGTTAAGCCGTCGGTCCTGCGGTTGATTTGTCGGATTCCCGTCACATCGGACTATGAGAGTGAAGGAATAGAGAGTGCACTTTGTGTACTATGCCTGCCAATCCGCAGTGGAGCAGCGTGGTGGGTCTATGCTCTAAAAACCCTCTCTCATGCGAGTGAGGAGGCCTGTGCCCAGCAGTGGGACGTTAATGGGCTGCTACTTACTTACTACTTACTTATCCCTACTAAGGAGAAAGTAGCTCTGTAACGCTTTCACGTGAAAAGCATTTACGCACCTCGACTGTGGGGTCTCATTGGATTTGTGGTTAACATTTCCTAACATCCTTTCATTCATTCTCTCTACATGCCCAAAACATCTAAGCATATCTTTCTCAATTTTAACCACTACATCTTCTTCTATACCACAACGCTTTCTGATCACATTATTTCTTACTCTGTCACTCAGTTTCAATCCACTCATACTTCTCAATCTCTACCGCATTCATTTTGCTTTTGTGCTTCTTCTGCCATACCAAGCAAAGCCCTTTGAGACACCATCTGGCTATTCATAAAGACGTGCAAAGCACCATTTACCATATTCCCTGCATTCACTCTCCTTTCTGCCTCATTGGTCTAGTGGTTAGCATGTTCGACTACGGACCTGGGCTCCTGGGTTCGAGCCGGTCGGGCCAATTTAAAAAATCAATGTTGAGTTTGCTATTAAGATTTTCTCAATGTTTGTCTGAAGTTGGGACGTTGTCAGTGTGATCCTAACCTGATCTCTCTTCGGTCGGTGAAGGAATAAGAGACTGCACTTGTGTTATATGCCTGCCAATCCGCATTGGAGCAGCGTGGGTGGGTCTTTGCTCTAAAAACCCTCTCCTATGATTGAGGAGGCCAGCAGTGAGACGTTAACGGGCTGCTACTTACTACTTTACTTTACTTAAGTGCTTACTTGAATATTTTGACTTAGATATCAATAAATATGACGTTCAACGTTTGTTTCTTTGTTTACAAGTTTTACTCTCGAGGGTGTAAAATAACTATCCTGGTCTCATGCCTCATTGGTCTAGTGGTTAGCATGTTCGACTACAGACATGAGGTCCTGGGTTCGAGTCCCGGGTCAGGTCATTTCGAAATCGATATTGAGTTTTCTATTAAGATTTTGTCAATATTTGCCCGAAGTTGGCGGTGTGATTCACCCCCGTGCCTCAGAGAGCACGTTAAGCCGTCGGTCCTGCGCCCGATCTCTCTCTCCGGTTGTGTCGGATTACCTTCACATCGGACTATGAGAGTGAAGGATTAGAGAGTGCACTTGTGTACTATGCCTGCCAATCCGCAGTGGAGCAGCGTGGTGGGTCTATGCTCTAAAAA
>JACTOM010000911.1:268142-296503 GCA_015832385.1 Elymnias hypermnestra
TAACGTGGAAGATGTTATCTATCGTAACAAACTGCCTAGACTTGATGCGGACACCTTGAGACAGGACGTAGCAGTGTTATTGAGAAAATCTAAACCACCTGACCCAAATATTACATTTGAAGAACGAAAAGCTATCCGCGATCTACATGCCAACACCGATGTTTTAGTTTTAAAAGCGGACAAAGGGAATGCCACTGTGGTAATGGACGTCGCTGAATATGAAAGAAAAATTACCACCCTGCTCAGTGATGCCTTTACTTACAAGAAGGTAAACTACAACCCGACTGCCAGAATGACCAAAAAGACCAACAAACTCATCCAGGAATTTCGATCGATAATAGGAGATGACGTTAGTAAAAAACTGTTACAGTCTCGCCTCATTCAGCCACCTAAATTATACGGTTTACCTAAAATTCACAAAGAGGGAGTACCATTACGCCCTATTGTAAGCCAAATTGACTCCCCAACATATGAACTCGCAAAACATCTTACGAGAATTTTACAGCCATTAGTGGGGCACACGTCATCGTATATTAAGGATTCTCGACATTTCGTTCAATTACTACGTGATATGAGACTTACAGAACATGAATGCATGGTAAGCTTCGATGTGGAATCACTTTTCACCAACGTACCGGTAAGCGACTGTCTGGAAGTAATAAAAAACAAATTGCAGAGCAACAACATCCCCGTAGAGTACATAACACTAATTAAACACTGCTTGGAGTCCAACTTCTTTCTCTTCAAGGGCGAATATTACCTCCAGATAGATGGCGTTGCTATGGGAAGTCCGGTCGCTCCAGTTGTCGCGAATTTATGGATGGAATATTTCGAAGACCGAGCCATCTCCACTGCACCCAGCCAAGTTAAGTTTTGGAAACGGTACGTTGATGATGTATTTGCGGTGCTTCAAGGAGGTAAGCAAGAAGTTGACCAATACCTGGAACACCTGAATAGCATTCATCATAAAATAGCCTTCACGTACGAAATGGAGAAACACAGAAGCATGTCTTTCCTGGATGTACATATATATTTAACATCTGATGGCAATTTTGGTCATTCGGTATATAGAAAACCCACACATACGGACAGATATTTACATGGTTCGTCTCATCATCATCCACGTCACCTTGCCTCGGTCGGGACAGCATTGATCAGTCGAGCTCACGATTTATGTGATGATCTAACTGTTCAGGACGAGTTAACCCATGTAAGAGAGGTGTTACGTCGGAATGGACATAGATCCCCAAAACCCGTCAGCAAGCAGAGACACCATAAACGACCTTTGGAGGTAGAAAGGCCAAAGGCCTATTTACCCTTTGTAAAGGGAGTGACGGACAGAATAGGCAGGCTACTGCGAAACGATTATAGCATCAAAACTGTCTTCACTCCCTTACAAAGGATTATAAACATGGTAAGATCTCCGAAGGATCGTTTACCGTATCAATGTCCGGGCGTTTACAAAATTGACTGCAGCTGTGGAAGCTCTTATATTGGGCAAACGAAGCGTTCCATAGCAACTCGTGTGTCAGAACACATAAATGCTGTCAAGCACAACGACATACAAAAATCTGCGATCGCGGAGCACATTTTGCAGCAGGGAACTCAACACTGGATAGAACTTCATAGCCCGAAAGTTCTTTCCACGGACCGCCATTATATGCCGAGATTAGTTCGCGAGGCCATTGAAATTAAAAAATATCCTAATTTCAATCGCGAGGATGGTTTTAAGCTGGCTGATACGTGGAATCCAGTGGTGAAGCTATGCCAAATGAACAAACGACGCAATTTTTCAAAATTAAAACCTGACCTCGTCGAAAAATGGATGTGGATGCCGTGAAAAATAAAAGGATTAGACGAAGGGTAGATAGATTCTGCCCTTGACAGCTTGACACAACCGACCACAGCAGTAACGTCGTGACCACGATCCATGCAACTGGGTCGAAATATCGGCAAAATTAAACGCCATCGTGGTATGAACCCGTTCAAATAGTCAATATGTTAATAAACAACGAAAATTTAAGTTTAAAACAATATTTCTTTAATCTTTACACATTAGAAGTTGTTAATTTATTGCATATGATATATTACTTAAACGGATATTGTAGAAATAATAATTTGCTACAATTACCGTTTAAAGGGAAACGGAAGTACTCCTTCGTTTATCTTCACCGATGTTTCTCCCCACCCAAAGATATGTGATATAAACTGGTTGTAGGGGGTAGTGATGCAAGAGGGAGTTTAGTGAGTTCAGGAAGTAAATAAAGTAATGTGAATAATAAGTGTTATAATGTGATATTGCCTCATTGGTTTAGTGGTTAGCATGTTCGACTACAGACATGAGGTCCTGGGTTCGAGTCCCGGGTCGGACCAATTCAAAAATAAATATTGAGTTTTCTATTAAGATTTCTCAATATTTGCCCGAAGTTGGGAAGTTGGCGGTGTAATCCATCCCCGTGCCTCGGAGAGCACGTTTTGTCGGATTACCGTCACATCGGACTATGAGAGTGAAGGAACAGAGAGTGCTCTTGTGTACTATGCCTGCCAATCCGCAGTGGAGCAGCGTGGTGGGTCTATGCTCTAATAACCTCTTTCCTCGGAATGAGGAGGCCTGTGCCCAGCAGTGGGATGTTAATGGGCTGCTACTTACTTTTTTTATAATGTGAAAGTGATATTGAAAGGAGAATGCAGGGAATATGGTAAATGGTGCTCTGCACGCCTTTATGAATAGCCAGATGGTGTCTCATAATATAAAATTGAATCGCAAAATGTGTTGGTAAGCGCATAACTCAACAACGTCTGGGTCAATGTTGACAATTCTTTTTTTTAAATATTCGTTGAAGTCCAAGGATGATTTTTACGGCAAGAAAACTATGAATAATCATAGGGCAAAACCCTAAAAACAGCCCTTTTCTGTTTCCCATACAAATGTTTTCTTACTAAAATGTAAAGTCATTTGACCTTTATTGCTATTAGATAAAGTTCATAATAAATTACAAGTACTCACTGTTGTCTAAGCAACGTAAGTGTGTTCCTAATGCCAAAAGGTCAATTTGCACTTTATTACCGCTGCGCAAAGTTCAAAATCAATTGAATAGTCACAAAATGATCTATAGATCATTAGTAATGCTATAATTTCATATCGAAAATCATTCGTGAAACTGAAATCTGCCACATTTCAAATCTTTTTGACAGAACGAAGTCTGTCGGGTCTGCTAGTAATTAATAAATAAGTGTTATAATGTGAAAGTGATATTGAAAGGCGAGGGAATATGGTAAATGGTGCTCTGTAGAATAGCCAGATGGTGTCTCAAAGAGCCACACTGGTTGTGCATGGAGGAGTTGGAAGGGGAAGACCAAGGCGAACGTTCCTGGACCAAATCCAGGACATTTTAAACAAAGGCCAGGTCAAGAGTACTCTAAACCNTGAGACCTATGTCCAGCAGTGGACGTCCATCGGTTGAAGCGACGACGACGACGAAAGAAGCGAAGGAGATATGCAAGGACCGTGGCAAGTGGAAGGACGTGGTCACTGCCTCTCTGCCTATGGGAATGAGGCGAAATCCCTAGCGGAAATGGAAGAGATGAATCACTTCGAGAAAATGTTAAAATTTTTCCATCTCGCGTAAACTTTCAATGTAAACAACAACAACGCGGGTCGAGAACCTGGGAATTAATTTCTTAACTGGGAGAGTTCAAGCTTCCCTCCCGAGAGCGAGATTAATTGCTTTACGAGTAACTAATGTTGTTAGAACTTTGTGTTTAAAACAATCTCGTCGCTCGTTAATTCACAAATCTCTTAGTGTTAAAGACTTGCTGTCTCTCGCAGTGTTGCCAACGTATTTCCCAGTCACGTAGGGATATGAGGAATGAAGTCGTTTTAATAAATTTAAAATCAATAGCTAAAAATCTCGTAATAAGTGAGTTTAGTGGTCTAATGTCTTTGTATTATATACTATGTGTGCCCCACAATGTCCCGATCACTTGGTAATATGGGAAATGGAGATTTAATAAGAATTCCACTTTGTCTCAGAGAAATAAGATGACAATTTTATTAACAACAAGCTGACTCGGCAAAATGCCATGTCAGAAGTGAAACTTCTTTGGCAAACGAATTTTTAAATCTTGTTTACATTGAGACAAATGTAAAACTTATATTTCCGAGACTTAGAGGGAGGGAAAATGGAAGATATGTTAGAAATTACTAAATAAAAATGGCAGGTGATTTTTGTTAATATTAAAACTACTTAACCTTCAAACGATTTAGCATAAAAAAACTCTACACGTCTTCTTGAGGCTAATCACGCGTTTCAATACATTCAATTTCACCCTTATGCGCTTAAAGAAGTTTCACTTCAAAAAATGTCATCACAACTTTACGTCCCAATTCACGCCAAAGTCCATCAAGTATTAAAGTTGCGATCAAAAATTGTTGGTTGTCAATGTCAAATGTCAAAACAATTTAAAAAAGTATTTTTTTTAATTAATTTGATTTCTGAACGACCAATGTTTAAAATTCATTTTCTGAAAGACTCTGATATTTAACTATCAGGCCCGACAGACTGTTCTGTCAAAAAAGATTTGAAATGAGGCAGATTTCAGTTTTACAAATGATTTTCGAAATGAAATTACAGTATTACTAATGATCTATAGATCATTTTGTGACTATTCAAATGGTTTTGAACTTTGCGCAGCGGTAATAAAGTGCAAATTGACTCTATGACGTTAGGAACACACCTACATTGCTTAGACAACAGTTAGTACTTGCAATTTATTATGAACTTTATAGAATAGCAATAAAGGTAAAATTGACTCTACATTTTAGTTAGAAAACGTTTGTATGGGAAACAGAAAAGGGCTGTTTTTAGGGGATGTCCCCCTGCAATTATTCGAACTTTTCTTACCGTAAAAACCATCCTTGGACTTCAGCGAACATTTAAAAAAAGGAATTGTCAAAATTGACGCCGGCGTTGTTGAATTATGCGCTTGCCAACACATGTTGCGATTCATTTTCATATTATAGATTGATTTCTAAACGTCGGGACGAACATTAAATGTTGGACAGGTAGGAATTGTTTCTAAGGGGAAGCGATATTGTTGTTTTCACTAAATACCAAGCACTATTTTTTCATATACTCATCTTTCAAACCTTCCCTGGACTTCCAGAAACTCAAAACCAAACTTAGCCAAACAAGTCCAGCTTTTATACATACATATATGTATGGACTAGCTTTAATCCTCTACTTGACTCGAGTTAGACACTGTCATGAGAAGTTTAAGACAAAATTCAGCAAGCACGATATGGCATTGAGTCATATATGCTTAGATGGTTTGGGCACGTAGAGAGAATGAATGAAAAGACTTACAATAAGGATTTATGAGTCTAGAGTGAACGGGAAAGTTGGAAGGGGAAGACCAAGGCGAACGCTCCTGGACAGGTAAAGAGAAATCTAAACCGACGAACTTGTATATAAGGTTTAATGAGAATTGTTATGTATCTGTGAACTTTGTAGTTAGTCTATGATTAGATCCTACCCAATCGCAGCTTCGGCGCGGGGGGGGGGGGGATAGACGCTACAATGGGTGGGAAATAAGCCACGTGAATAACAATATTGGATATAGGATAATTAATTGAATTACAAACACAATAACAACTCTACACCCGACGTGAAAGGACATTACAAGAATGAGAGAAGCGAAGGAGATATGCAAGGATCGTGGCAAGTGGAAGGACGTGGTCTCTGTCTGCCCCTATGGGTATGCGGGATGACGCTATGAGTATGTCATTGAGTACTAATTTAACGCAGACGAGGTCACAGGCACCGCCTAGTATAAATAAACTTACTACTTTACAAAAGCTATACACCGCGTTATCTTAGTCATTAATAAGTTTCAACTAAACTTGAGGAAATGGATACCGTTTTTGTAAAGAGCTTTCAAACGATAACTCTAATGGTTTCTAAATATAACACGGTGATTAGTCAGTTATAACGGGTTTTCATTAAGTACTAACTGTGCAACGCGGTGTTACCCGTGTAATTTCGGATGTGTTTTTTATATATAAATAAAAACTTAACAAAAAAAGAACCGCCTTAAAACGAACTGTGCCAAATATATGCTCTAAAAAGTAAAACATATTTGCGTATTCTTTTTTAGTTTTTCGTATTCTTATATTTGGAGTCGGCGTCAGCGAAGGTAGGTGTGTCCCGCGTGTTCACTTCGCAACCCCGACGCCACTCTCACGTATAACTGTATATGAAGGTACCTCGGCTGACACAGGTTCTTTTTTTGTTACAATTTTTATTTATTTTTTGATTTTTAGTGAATCTGAAGTAAAATAACAGCTAAAAATTGCTCATAGACAGCACCGTTTAAATGAACACCTTTATATAGTGAAACAGGTCAGTTCTTTTGCCACCCCACTATCAACACTAATACGCAAAGGTTGCCCCCCCCCCCCCCCCCCCCCCCCCCCNTCACACATAAGACACCTGATATATATTGCAATGCAGCAACAAACGTAAGTTCATTTGCCACGTAAGCCATTTGATTACAGATAGTTATAAATTCTGCCACAAATCGCACCCTTACTGTAAGACGTTGAGGAGTTCCATTGATCATCATACTTAACTACGAAAATCACTTCACCATACCAACGTTACAGTAGGTGACTCAAATATTTGGATAGCCTATAACAGATTCTGATGAGTATCGTTAATTTGCTCCTAACAATTGAAGAGTTCCGTTGCTTTGTCGGGGATCCAGAGGTTAAAACCTAACTAAACATAAAACCTACCGTTGAAGAATATCCTTTCCAATAAAAAACGATTTATCAAAATCGGTTGGCGTGATCTTCAGTTATTCGTCCATTTGCCGCGCACACGCTTAATGCAAATTTAAGACTTATACAGTTATCTCATGGATGCCATCATCAGAACTGGACTAAATAAAATGGACACTCCGACAAACATCACCTTTACTACAACGTTATTCCAAAAGATATATGACCCGAAAAATCTGGATACACATAATAACGAATGAATTCTTCTACATCTCCTTGCAAAAGTCTAAAGTTTTGGAGAAATAGCTGCGCAATATTTAGTGTGCAATTGATTTGACGTATTATTCAACGGATTTTTTTGACGTTGGGAACCGCTCGGCGTGTGGGACTCATTGACAAGTCACTAAAATCCAGCGGTAAATCCTCAGGTGGAGAATCAGAGGTACAATCCACTTTGGCATTCAGGATGTAACCGCCTCATCTGAGTCGTTCATGGAGAGGAAGAAGATGGGCATATCTACGCATCCTGTTACCCCGCTTCCTCCGTTGAAGCGGGGGAGAATGGACAACATTCTATCTTATCCGCAGAAGGAAGCAACTGTCCCCCAGCCCATCTCGTAAGCAAGCATTTCGACAACTATATTCACCAACGCAAGGTTCCCCTCGATCAACGACACCAGCATGTGTCGCCGAGGTCCCTATGCGGAACACTGCTAATGTGTGATGAGCCGAATCTATGGTAGCACCACACTCGTAGTAGGCTGCCGATCAGTGTTCGGTCAACACTTGCACCAGTCTGTAAGAGAGCGATCCAAACTTTCGGGACAGCCATTTCTCCAGGTGGTGACGGGTCGCCCCACAACTGCTACACCCGCTACTAGGGATCTGAGGTTCTCCTTCCACCTTTCTATTAAAGCCCTATCCAAAAGGTCCTGCTACACGTATCACCAAGGTCAAGAAAGTGATGCCTACATCGTAAATAAGGCAGTTCCAGCTTGTTATTAACTTTTCTAGGAAAGGCAATCGAAGTCTAAAACGTTTCTTTCCTTATACTCCGTTTACGAATAAAATGTTATATATACATACATAGCATCACGCCTCATTCCCATAGGGCTAGGCAGAGACAACATCCTTCCACTTGCCACTAACCTTGCATATCTCCTTAGCTCCTTTCATTCTCATTAAACCTTTCATACAAGTTCGTCGGTTGAAATGTCCTGGATTTGGTCCAGAAACGTTCGCCTTGGTCTTCCCCTTCCAACTTTCCCAAACCATCTAAGCATACCTTTCTCAATTTTAGTCACTACGCCTTCTCTTATACCACAACGTTCTCTTATCACACTAGTTCTTACTCTGTCACTCAGTTTTAATCCACTCATGCTTCTCAACGCTCTCATCTCTACCAGCATGCACAGCCAGTCTAGCCCTTTGAGACACCATCTGGGTATTCATAAAGGCGTGTAGAGCACCATTTACCATATGCCCTGCACTTACTCTCCTTTCAATATCACTTTCTCATGTTCCATCTTTTGTAAATTTAGATCCCAAGTACACAAATTCTTTCACTTCTTCCACTTGTTCCCCATCTATCAAAATATTGCCATTCATCATAGATTAATCTCGTTCAAAAAGCATAACTTTCGTTTTGTTTACATTCACTTTCATTCCTTTCCCTTTCAAAGCTTCATTCATAATATTTAGCATCTCCTGTAGCTCATTAGCGGATGACGCAAGTATTACTTGATCATCAGCGTAGAGTCAACATTTGATGAGTCATTCATTCATTCTTAACCCATACATACTTTCTTTAAAATCTGTCAAACATTTATCCATGAATAGGTTGAACAGCCATGGTGACGCAACACATCCCTGTCGAACACCTCTTTCGACAGGAAACCACTCCGTGTACGCCCCGTTTATTCTAACACAAGCACTAGAACCCTAATATAATTATTCACTTATATAGCAAAAAGAGCGAAAGTAAAAGAAATTAAAACAAACTTGTAATGCCATGTATTAGGGTGTAGGTTCAGAAATTATTTGTCCGGTTGTTGTTTTGATACCTGTGCTAAAGACAAATTGAACAGATTAAGTCAATTTGCCTCTTATGGTTTCTACACAGCATCGTAGCTGAACACAAATTTATTGCTAGGCGTCACGTCTTTGCTGATGGTAACTAGCTACGGCCGAAGCCAGCCATTTCAGATTCAAGACATATTGGAAAATGTAATAACCTCTTATTCGGACTACCAGGATGATAACCATAGGAGCATGGGATTAAAGATAACGCGTTTAATATTAGCATTTTTCATGTCCAAATTAATACTGTAGTCCGGAAATAGGTTTAAAAGTAACAGACAAAGTTACTTTCGTTTTTATATTATTGGTGTAGGATTGTGAAAATTTATCTGTCTAACATTTAATGTACGGATACGATTCATTACCGGCGAGGTGTTTAACCTTTAAGGTCATATAAACTAAAGGGCGAAGACATCAGTTCATTTCGTCTGATTTAATTGGGGCCAAGTATTTATCAGAAATGAGTAGATCCGTAGCAGAACCAAAGACATAGCCCTACGAATCGCGAACCTGAAGTGGCAATGAGCGGGGCACATAGTCCGACGGACCGATGGACGTTGGGGCCCGAAGGTGCTGGAGTGGCGACCAAGCACCGGGCGGCGCAGTGTAGGGAGACCCCCCACAAGGTGGACCGACGACATAAAGGGGGTCGCCGGTAGCCGCTGGAGCCAGGCGGCGCAAGATCGGGCCTTGTGGACATCATTACGTAAGACCTATGTCCAGCAGTGGACGTCCATCGGTTGAAGCGACGACGACGACGAAGTATTTGTAAATAATTTTCGTTGTGAAAATGATGCTGATGGGTGTTTCTCTAGTCTTCCAAAAGAAATGGTTACACTTATAGTTCGTTCCCGTTAAGAATGCAGTGAGTCATCATTTTTCGCCAGCCTAGCCCCCTAATCCAGGTTCGATCCCCGGTAGGCCGAATTTAGAAAATTGTATTTTCTAATTTGTCCGAGTCTAGTCTGGTGGGAGGATTCGGCCGTGGCTAGTCAAGCGGATATACCTATGTATATATGTGTGTATGTTTGTATCTGTTTCACTCTCTGTTCCTGCCCTAATAGTTTCGTCCATCTATTTACTAGTTATATTATTTACAATGTATTTAAAATAAAATATACTTACTTAAAAAAAAAATATATATATATATATATATGCGTGTGTGTGTGTGTTATTTTAACTTACGGAGACTGGCAAATAGATTGGCCAGCGGTGGCCAAGTTGTCACTGACGTTTCTAAATTTTAATTATAATAATTTTTATTTATATTTTTAAATTTATATTATAGTTTTAATGTTTTGTATTGTGTTCGTCCCGGGTCGTCGCTGAAAACCAGCGTTGGGTTGGTTCCCAACAACAGCTGAGCGGTGTTCCTTTTTTCGGCATCACACTTTTCTCTAATAATTACCGTGTAATTAGTTTGTGTTTAAATGTGTAGAGAAGTGTGGGAGTAGAAAATAAAATGTATTTTATTTATTTATTTAGTTACCACACTAACCGCAAAGACGTGCCGCCATTCCGTAAGGGGTATTTCTCCTCTTACCCAGATTAGCGCACTCATCATTTACCATCAGGTGAGATTACAGTCAAGCGTTCAAATGTCAGCAATAAAATAAAGAATAGTATATTTCTAGCCCGCGTTCTTTTTACCATCGTTTACGGCTTTCGGGAAAGTATTTCGCGTGCGAGAATGCCCTATTTTTCTCCCGTGGTACGTATACGATTTTCCGTACACTGGAATGCGTATGTAAATTTCTACTTCTACAAATTGACTTTTCAATCGATAATTATAAATGTTTACTATTGTCTCAGATTTTGACACTTTAATAAGTCCTTGTCAGTTCACCGGGAGGATGAGAGTAGGGCTTACTCGTCCAATGTAATCTAACCGGGAGAACAAAGCACTTTGCCCAACACAAAAGTTTGCCCTGTGGAACACCTAGCGACGGTAGTACAAAGCCATCTATTATAGCTTTCGTTATTTTGGTATACAAGGGTTACAAGGTCTGTTTTTCGTCGTCGACGTCGTCGCTTCAACCGATGGACGTTCACTGCTGGACATAGGTCTCACGTAATGACCTCCACAAGGCCCGATCTTGCGCCGCCTGGCTCCAGCGACTGCCGGCGACCATCTTTATATCATCAGTCCACCTTGTGGGGGTCGCCACTCCAGCCGGAGTGCAAGAGTTTGTGGATCGCTGGTCCGTGTGTAATAGTCTGTGGAACGCTGGCGCCATCTTTGTGTCGGCGTCGGAGCAGAGTCAATAAGTGGCGGTCCGGCAGTTCTCGAGTGGCAGTCGGCCGGAGTGGTCGACTATTGAAACTGTCACGTTCCTAGCTATTCGTGTTAATGAGTTTGTGTAAATTGATATCGGGAACATTAAGTGATTGGACATTATAATCCGAGTTAATTAACAAAGTATTTCATTGCACCAACATTACCCACGAACGCCCACAGAATAAGAAATTAAATAATGGATCCCATTAATGACGATGTCAGCGGAAAACCCTACGCCCCTGTGCTTTATGCTTCTCCGTTCTCTCTTATTCTCCGACATGTATAAATAAACTATTTTACTAAGATATTGTATGTCAAATAACTACGATCTACCAATGTTGAAACAGATATTACCAAAAAACAGACAATTAATAGGACTAAAATAAAACCTCGATACCGATTTGATTATTAGATATATTTTACTCTTAAAATATCAAAATACATTAAAAACCTAAATTAAAGATTATTAAATAATATAAATAGCCACGATGTATATGGTATTTTTTACTATGTCGTAAAATAAATTACACACTGTAAATATTCGATAAAAATTAATTTCATTGTAAATTTTACATAAATACACCGCCACAATTACATGAAGCATCTAAGATGATATCTATTCATCAATTCACTATGAAATACTACATCAAGATGAAACAACATTAAATACAATAGTTAATTATATATTTACGCTAATACTTCAAATATTTTAATCAACAACAGCATATTTAAACTACTAAAACATTAATATCGAATCTAGAGCAATAAATTTATACTCTGTGTCAGACGCCATCTTGTTTACACGATTATAAAATGGCGGCCATATGTTCAAAAGCGCGGGAACTTGTGACAATTTCGCATATTTAAAAATGTATATTTATTGTGTGTTTGTGTTAATTATCATATCTTTTTTTTTGATTCCTTCTAAATAAATTATATTATCGTCTAATGTGTACCGTGTTTTTTCTGATGTAAGTTAATTAAACTGATTATTTGTGTTTCTGTAATGTGTCATTTACTGTATTTTTGTTTATGGATAGATTTATGCGTGTTTTTGTGCATTTAGTATGCGTGGTTAGCAACGAAAAGACCGGCTTCAGCGCCCACACCTGTAACGGATCCAGCGACGTATTTGCCCTGGGACGATTGACCGTTAGCCTGGAAAAGAAAGTAAGAATTGTAAAAAACAAACCGACGTTATTTTGTGAAAGGTACGTACGCCCGTAAACTTCCTCATTAGTCTAGTGGTTAGCACGTTGGACTACAGACATGAGGTCCTGGGTTCGAGTCTCGGGTCGGGCCAATTCGATATGGATATTGTGTTTTCTATTAAGATTTTTCTCAATATTTGCCCGAAGTTGGGAAGTTCACAGTGTGATCCACCCCCGTGCCTCGGAGAGCACGTTAAGCCGTCGGTCCTGCGCCTGATCGCTCAGCGGACTTGTCGGATTCCCGTCACATCGGTCTATGAGAGTGAAGCAATAGAGTGCACTTGTGTACTATGCTTGCCAATCCGCAATGGAGCAGCGTGGTGGGTCTATGCTCTAAAAACCCTCGCTCCTCAGAGCCTCTTCCTGCTGCTGGGCACATGCCTCCTCCAGTAGGCATGTGCCCAGCAGTGGGACGTTAATGGGCTGCTACTTACGTACGCCCGAGCTTAATGGCAAATTTAGACGTTTTTTGTAATTTTGATGATTATACCCATCACATTTAACAATCTAGCTTGTTTTTTTCAAGTGATAGAGTCCTATAAGACCATGGTTTTATAGGACCAACTGCACCCACGAAAATGCAACACTCATTGTCATGTTCCGCCCAGCACGTGAACGACAGAGCGGTACAAGCGATAGAGAGGCGCGATCAGCCAAGCGTTTTTCTCAATGTTTTCTTATGACGTATACAACTCGTATATGCCAAATTTCGACCTCTTCGAATTAATTTAATTAACGCATCATGTTTGAAAGCTGTCTTTGACATTTCGATAAACAATTGGTCGCTAGATTACCAAGAGGAAAACTGATATATGCACAGTGGAACCTAACCGAAAGAAGCGCGATCGGCCTAAGTGTTGTGATACATCTATTAATGTAATACCAAAAACCTTTACCTAGGTGTTCTTATGACGTGATCAAACTATGATACTTAAATACTTATGATTATCAATACCATATAATTTATCAATGTCATACAAAATACTTATAATATATTACAAAATATGACTTTTTATACTTTATTCTTTGTATGTAGGTGGTGGTGGTGTAGGTGCTGTCTATATGTACCTAAAAGTGTGAAATAATTTATAAAAGGCAAAATTTTTTGTAATAATCTTTATAAGAATAAATACAGTAAATAAGCCCTTTGAAAATAATATGAACTATTTAAATCCAATAATGACAGAATGAAATTTTGAGTATAAAAAAAATAGTAATAATAATCACAGAACAAAAACTGTACCAGGGATACAAGTAGGCGGCCTTATCGCTCATTATCGATTTCTACCAGGCAACTTCAGAGCTAAGAAGTTAATATTAATAAATAAACAGGATGGGTGGTGTCCAATCTAAACATACATTTATTGGATATAATAAATACTAATATATACATATAATATAAATATATTTGTACCTGTGGATATATATACCAACCACAACCAATAATAATATGTCAGAAGTGAAACTTCTTTGGCTACTAACTAATTTTTAAGTCTTATTTATATTTATACAAATGTAAAACTTTAGATATCCTATACTTAGAGGGAGAGAAAAGGAAGATATGTTAGTAATTTAATGAATTTAATTGCCATTAAAATGTCGAATTGTAAATAAAAATGCCGCTTGTCTTTTGTGAATATAAGAAATTATTAATTAAATTAACTTTTGAATTAAAAATTTAGAAAAGAGAATTTATGATATATTTTATTATAAATAGTTATATTAAATGATTAAATGACGAGTGGCAAATTAAAATGCCACACCTTATTTGTAAATATTAAAACTAACTAACCATCAAACGATTTAGCATAAAAAACGTCAAAAATAGTACAAATTGTTAAATTGACGTCAAAGTGACCGAGAAAGGTATAGTATCCAACTTGTTTTTTTGAACATTTCAAGCAATAAAACAAACACAATATAGATCAAGGTTTTATTGAAACAACACAAAATGTTAGCACAACAAGCAAAAAGCGTTACAACTACACAAAAAGCACAATAAAACTACTATAGCTATCACAAAGAATATACATGAAGCAATTCTAATACTAATGTTCAATGTAAGATTCATTACATTGAACATTAATATTGGAAAGTGTTGTCTGTTGTCATAAACTGAACCAATTTTGATCAAGTTAAGTATAGCTATAGATATGATATTAGATAAAGAAATCAAATTCAATTTGTCACACTGAAGTTATGCCGTAAAGGTGAAAGAATTTGTATACTTGGGATCTAAATTTACAAAAGATGGAACATGTAAAAGTAATATTGGAAGGAGAGTGAATGCAGGGAATATGGTAAATGGTGCTCTGCACGCCTTTATGAATAGCCAGGTGGTGTCTCAAAGGACCAGACTGGCTGTGCATGCTGGAGTGTTGGTGCCAACACTTATGTATGCTAGTGAAAGTTGGGTATGGCAGAAGAAGCACATAAGTAAAATAAATGCAGTAGAGATGAGAGTGTTGAGAAGTATGAGTGGATTGAAACTAAGTGACAAAGTAAGAAATAGTGTGGTAAGGGAACGTTGTGGTATAAAAGAAGATGTTGTGATTAAAATTTAGAAAGGATGTGCTTAGATAGTTTGGGCATATAGAAAGAATGAATGAAAGGAGACTGAAAAAAGGATTTATGAGTTAAGAGTGATTGGGAAAGTTGGAAGACCAAGGCCTAGCATACCCTGGACCAAATCCAGGACATTTTAAATGAGAACCAAGTCAAGAGTACTCTAAACCGACGAGCTTGTATGAAAGGTTTAATGAGAATGATAAAAGCGAAGGAGATATGCTAGGATCATGGCAAGTGGAAGGACTTAGTCTCTGCCTACCTCTATGGGAATGAGGCGTGATGCTATGTTAATGAGAAATTTATGTTACAATGAGAGAACTCCTTCAGATACCTTAATACTAATTCTAAAATCAGAAAAGTCGCGGGCTACTCTTGCATATTTTATAACAACAGCAAAATTAATGTTAGAAAAAAATCTAGCATTTATCTACAAACAAGCAATACTTAAAACTATTCACAGATAATGTCAATATTAAAATATTTAAACATAATAGTGTTTATAAGAAAAAAAACTTACTTTTAAATTACCACAAATAAAAAGAATTAGATGAATAAACCAACTTTTGATAATTATATTGCGATAGTTTGTGTACATACTACAAATTAGGGCATTGATAGAAAAAAATTCCAACACTACCTCAATATTTTTGTGAAACTTCATTATTAATTAGCTTTTAAGAGCTTTTCATAGTTTTCATTTACAGTAGTTATGAAAAATACTATTTTAATTTTAAAAACAGTTATTGAATGAATAATTTGATATTGAAATTGTTTAATATGATAATGAAAGGAACGACTATTTATTAATAAAATCTTTTGCTTTACTTTTAGGTTATATGCTCACTGTCAGTGGTATATGTCTATCGCTCATTACATAGAGAGAGGGAAGCGTCTGTCCGCAATACGGCTAACGCTGTGTTAGAGTGAGAGAGAAGGAGCCATCACATCAAATCAAAAAGAATCAATGGGAGAATACAAGCATTGTTGAAAAATATGTATTAGTTATTCTTCTTTTTTATTAAAATATTTATATATAAAAATGCGATACAAAATATTTAGGTTATAACTTATGAAATTAAGTTTCAACTTGCATAAATTTAAGTTATATTTTTAAAATAAAATATCAGATGTCTAAGATTAAAAAAACAATTATGTATCTATTTGATTTAACATTAATAGTAGTATTATTTTAAGTACTTTAATAGGCATGTGCCTTTACGAAATTAGACTTAGCAGAAGCAAGTGATGGGATTGAACCTGCTACATATTTGCCTCTTGCAGCAAAGCCGTTTGCCTTTTATAATACAATATTTTAAAACGTTAATATTACATATCAAATATGTAAGTATTTTATATGAGAAACAGCACGTGCAGAGTTATGATTGTCGTTGATTCGTGGTGCGTAGACATTGATGCAATAAAAAAAGAGAAAAAGAAATATTAGTAGCATTCGACATATCTACGATAATATGATTTAGGTATTGGAGCAGTATATAAAATTATCTGGTTAAAAATATATAGTATAATCAATAGAATAAATCAAATAAATTTTAAAAGAAAGTATATATGGGTTAAGAATGAATGAATTACTCATCAAATGTTTACACTGATGATCAAGTAATATTTGCATCATCTGGTAATGAGCTACATGAGATGGTAAATATTATGAATGAAGTTTTGAAGAGGAAAGGAATGAAAGTGAATGTAAACAAAACCAAAGTAATGCTTTTTGAAAAAGATGAATCTATGATGAATAGCAATGCATATTTTGATAGATGGGGAACAAGTGGAAGAGGTGAAAGAATTTGTATACTTGGGATCTAAATTTACAAAAGATGGAACATGTGAAAGTGATATTGAAAGGAGAGTGAATGCAGGGAATATGGTAAATGGTGCTCTGCGCTCCTTTATGAATAGCCAGATGGTGGCTCAAAGGGCCAGACTGAAGTGATTAAAATTGAGAAAGGTATACTTAGATGGTTTGGGCATGTAGAGAGAATGAATGAAAGTACACAGACTAAAATGATTTATTTATTTATTTATTTATTTATTTATTTATGTACCAAAGATAATGGGAAACAAAAAACAAACAGAAAGCTTATATACATAGGATGACTTATCTCTAAAAAGAGATTTCTTCCAGAAACCCTTTGATATGGGAGAGTACTTAATTGAGATGTGGCGCAGGTACCAAATCTTATTGGAGAACAAAAATAAAATAGTAAAACAAAAACAAAAAACTCAACACTAACTTTAGAGAATATTCATATATTTGCTACATATACATACACACATATACATAGATATATACATATATATATACGTACATAAACATACATATATGCAAAAAATACATACATATAAAATATTATATACTATTATATACTATTTATGTGGATAGTGGTAAGGGGAAGACCAAGGCGAAAGTTCCTGGACCAAATCCAGGCCATTTTAAGTAAGGGCCAGATCCAGAGTACTCTAAACCTATGAACTAGTATGAAAGGTTTAATGAGAATGGAAGAACCAAGGAGATAGGCAAGGATCGTGGGAAGTGGAATGACATGGTCTCTGCCTACCCCTATTGGAATGAGGCATGATGCTATGTATGTATAAATAAAAAAAAATTCTACGTTAAAAACCTTTTTAAATACTCCTCCAATAAAAAATATAGTTAAATATTGCTACAGCTTTAGTTAAATACTACGGTATTTATACAGATTACAAATCACTGTTATTAAAGTGTGACGTAATTCATAGAAATACTATAAAAACAGATATATTTTAGTTAAAAAGCAATATTTAGACAAAACAAGATCTAACTAGCATGCAACCAAAAAGATAGTTAACTAATTAAAGGATACTAACAAAAAAAGGTTATTGATTACATGGTATACCCTAATTACAACATATATGTTAGATTATACATATAACTAAAACATATATGTATAATATAACTTTCCAACAGTCATCTATGGATTTATATGACTAGGAAAGCATAAATGGCGGGCAACACACTAACTCGAGGTCCTAGAGAATTTGCTGAATTTATATTTATACTACAGTTCGCCCGCGTTATGAATGCAGTGAGTCATCAATGTTCGCAGACCCGTCCCTTAAGCAATCAAATCCATCAGTTACCAGCGAACGAACTATAGTATTATAAATGAGAAAGTAAAACGTAAGTAGCCCATTAAAGTCCCACTGGGCCACCTCACTCTCATAGCCCTATGTGACGGGAATTCGCCACGATCGGAGAGAGATCAGGCGCAAGACCGACGGTTTACGTACTCTCCGAGGCACGGGGGTGGAGCACATCGCCAACTTCCCAACTTTGGGCAAATATTGAGAAAATCTTAATAGAAAAGTTTATATCCATTTTTTAAGTGGCCCGATCCAGTACTTGAACCCAGGACCTCATTTCTGTAGTCGAACATGCTAACCACTAGACCAATGGGGCAGTAATGCTTTCTGTATATTCATATCTAAAAGTTGTTTGTGATGTATTACAGATATATAAACGATAATTTCAATTTTTTTTAAGTGGATCCTACTTTTGAATTGGTATTAATGAATTTTTGACTTATATACGTATTGGCTGTGATTTCGTATGCATGTGTTTTGGGAAGCATTTTTAATAATTAAACTAATTTCCTAACCAAAAGAAAGAAGACACTAGTTTCTTTATAACTAAAGTGGTAGCAATTAAAAGGTGGATTAGGTTGTGGACTACGATATCTTTTACCAGGGGAAGTACTAGGGTAGCATAAATGTATGCATTATCTTAAGCCAAGAACATACGACACGTGTAAATAAAAAAATATCTCTTACCAGCTGCTCCTTCCAGATAGTAGGTCTATTAAAAAAGTACTAGGGTACCATAAATGTGTAGGATATTACCTTGGCACGCTTCAATAGCTCTTGTTGTCCAGCGAGTAAGTTTTCCTGTTTGCCGGCCCAGGCGCGGAGGACCGAGGCCTGGAGGGCGCGGCCGTAGCTGAAGGTGAGGGCCCACGGCCTCTTCATGTCCACGGTGTTAATGGCGTTCAAGTTCACTGAGGCCTCTTCTTCAGATTGACCACCAGAGAGGAAAGTTACTCCTGAAATTTATTAACAATATTAATGAAATGAAACCTTGTTTACAATCGATTGTATAAATAGACTAACAGGTCAAGTTAAATAAAATCATATAAAATAATGACGATTCTTATTATCACTAAGCAGCAAAGAGTATTCTAGTGAAATATATTACTAGTTTAATATGCATTTACCGGGAACAGCAGCTGGTACGGTCCTGAGGAGTGCTGTGACTGTAGCACGTCCAATGTCCATTGGGGTGTATGTTTTCTTACATGATTGTCCAGCAGTCACCTTTAACAATATTTTAATAATTAATAATTTGTCACAAAAGCTATTGATGATATATTTTAAATGCGAAAGTAATTCTTAGTTCTGTTAAGTAGATAAAAGCAGATATGGTGACCTTGGAGATGATTTCCAAGGTCACCATGTCTATATATAATGTAACCTTGTTACATTTGACAATCGTCAGTGTTTGACAGAATGTGCGCTACTTTAAATTCAGTATATTATTTATCGATTTGGATTATCATAGACAAGAAAAGTCTGCCAAGTTCACTAATAAAATCAGAAAGAGATATTTTCGCTGTTCTAATATAAAAAAAATAGGTCATTACACTGCTCTTAATAGTTAATTAATTTATTACGAATTGCAATATTTTGAGAAATGGGGAACAATGTGAAAGTCATATATAAAGGAGAATGAATGCAGGGAATATGGTAAATGGTGCTCTGCACACCTTTATGAATAGCCAGAGGGTGTCTCCAAGGGTCAGACTGGCTGTGCATGGAGGAGTGTTGATGCCAACAATACATACACTAATGTATGGTAGTGAAAGTTGGGTATGGCAGCAGAAGCACATAAGTAAAATAAATGCAGTAGAGATGAGAGTGGTGGGACGAATATAAGTAGATTGAAACCAAGTGACAAAGTAAGAAATAGTGTGATAAGAGAATGATGTGGTATAAAGGAATATGTAGTGACAAAAATGGATAAAGGTGTGATTAGATGGTTTGGGCATGTAGAGAGAATGAATGTAAGGAGACTGACAAAAAGGATTTATGAGTCAGGGGTGAATGGGAAGGTTGGAAGAGGAAGACTAAGGCCAACATTCCTGGACCAAATCCAGCACATTTTAAATAAGGGCCAAGTTAAGAGTATTCTAAACCAACGAACTTGTATGAACGGTTTACTGAGAATGAAAGAAGTGAAGGAGATATGCAAGGATCGTCGCCCCTATGGTAATGAGGCGTGATGTTATGTATGTATGTTAATTTATTATATGTTTCTTATCTATTAATGTAAGGTTTAGTATGAGATTAAAGATCTGTTGCATAAAGCATGTGTCTTTTTATGTGTTCTGTGTATCTTTGTATATGTATGTGGACATTTTAATATATTAAATGATATAAATCGTTAACTTACCATGTTGGGTTTGAGGAGTGTACCCTCGAGGTACACGTGATGGTCACTGAGGGCCTTGTACACTGCAGCCAGGACTTGCTCGGTGACCTTTTGGGCGCGATCCAAGTCATGTTCACCTGGAAACGAATTTTAATATCCATATATTTACTCCATCTGCAAATACATAGTACAGTGGTGTTTCCAAATCAAGTAAAATAGAGAATTATTTCTGACGCAAATTTCTCTTTACAAAAGGAACTGTAAATGAGAATGGTTTCTATAATAAAATATCTATAATACATAGGAAGGGTGGAAAATTAATGGATGGAATTGATGAAATTGTGGTAGTCTCACCATCAGGGAGGACTTCAGGTTCGACGATGGGCACGATGCGCTGGCTCTGGCAGATGGAGGCGTAACGTGCTAGCACGTTGGCGTTCTCCATGATGGCCTGGTACGAGGGCGTGTTGCGGCCGATCTTGAGCACGCAACGCCACTTGGCAAAGTGGCATCCATCCTTCTTGTATTGAGCACAGCGTTGAGCCAAATCATCTAAGCCTGTTGACAAAATAACAAGCGTAACATCTTGGTCAATCCAGCAGTTACTCGAAATTGAAGGTTGGACAGTCTAAACTGACTTGAAATCGTATTGAATGGGTTGAAAAACATGCCCTTGGATAGGTGGCGCCCGATGTACAGACAATTTTTTTTTGTGTGCTACACTGGCACATTTATAAAGCGATTGTGGTTTTAAACCAAACTCTGTCCTCACTAACAAAAGTTAAGCAAATTGAAGCATTTCGTAATGTAATCGTGATCGACAATCGCGAAATACCTAGTTTTATACAAAGAAAGTCGATCGGTCTTAAAAGGTCAATTTAATATGCAACAATATGAACCACGCGTGTTATGTCACGTATGTAAATTCAGGGGTCGTCAACCTATTTAATATTCTGTTATCTGTATAATTTATAATCGTCTAACAGTAACCAACACTAAATACATAAAATTTTCATTATATTAGCATATATTACCTATAAAAATTGTGTCTTGTTTATTTGTCTATTACCAATTTTCTATTTGAAGCTTCAGTCTTGGCGAGTTACCACCCAAACAGTAAAAACGTACCATCAATGAAAAAATATTGCTTTCTGATACATTTTAATTTATGCTAAGACATAATGAGAGGTAAATTACCAGCTCTCTTTTAAATTTTGATGAAAACTTGACTAAAGAGGAAAAAGTACAAAATACGGACTTGTCGCTTATTACAAACTTTTTCCTGACAATCTTGGGTAACAAAAGCTTAAGTAACGAAGGATCTTATTAATTAGTTATTATTAAAGTAATTTTAAATGCGAGCAAAGTATTTTATTACGAATTAATGAAATCATTTTGTATATAATTAGATGCAATTAGTAAATAAGTTAAAAATTAATTAGATTCATCATTAATAAGTCTATTACATCTGATGTGATGCGTGGAAAGCTGCTTTTTAAGAGTGATACTCAGATCCTGTGAAAATTAAATACTTGCACCCAATCGGTATTGCCTTGTATATTTTATATGAAATTATAGAAAAAAACCTTTCCTTACAGGTGGTGATATATCTAGAAAACAATCATTTATTACCAGAAATGCAGTCGATGCAAAAGATCACTCACCCTGTGTTGTGCATTCGTCCTCGGAGCCGAAGAGTGGGACAACACCCTTGTCGACCTTGATTCCGGGGATGATGCCGCGTTTCTCGAGCAGAGCGACAAGGGGAGTGCCATCATCAGCCTTCTGGTAAAGGGTCTCGTGGAAAAGGATCACACCAGAGATGTTCTCGGAGATAGCCTGTCCAAGACAATAAAGACTTATTTTCAAGTCTATAACGTCTCTTGGGAGATGATTTTATAACACACACCACTAAGCCAGTGCCTTATGATAAGTCATATTCACGTCAAAGTGACGTCAAAATGATACTGTGCTTTATCAGAATTTACATTACATACATTTTCACATATGGGTCATTACTTCACACTTCCTGAAGTAATACTCACTACACATTAATATTTGGATTATTTTTCTTGTATCAGTATATGGTCATTTTAAGGTCATTTCTTCACTGCTGATAAAACAATGATACATTTTAAACAAGGATGGTGTCTGCCTAAAGCTTGATAGCAATACTTTTTTAACTATGAATAAAGTTTAGTTAAAATAAGCAAACTGTAGTTTAGAGAAACTACAACAACACAGATGCAATAACAATGCTTATAACTTATTAGTACCTATGACTAATTAGCAATAACTAAGTATTGGAAATGCTCTGTAACAAGAACAATAGATTTGAAGAAAATATCATAATCGTATTTCAAAGGCGCAGAAAACTTATATAGCTGCTATCACAAGAGCAAGAGAATAATTTATATCAAAGTAGATGTAGCCTCCATTCCTGTGGAGAAATCCTTTTGTGGTCGCCTATTAGTCAATCAAATGTAAAAGTTTAAGAGAAATCGAGATGAGTCAGTAATGGATTTTCGCTTATGATTATAAGCGTGAAATAAACAAGGAAATCAAATGGCAAGTTTTATAAAAATGTTCTTTATGGTTAAAATACCGATATATCCACTTTACAACGTATCAACTTACCGGATCAGTGCTGAAGAGGAGCTGACGGTATTTCCTGCGGTTTTCCTCGGTGTTCTCAACGCCGATGTCCTGGAGACGTTTTCCCATAGTACCTACGAATATTTTTATATTATATAAGGCTTTAACCTATCTGGAATGATGTTGAAGGTACCTACTCTATTTCTAACATATCATAAATAGAAAATGAGAAAATGTGTTAAAAATAGAAAAAAAATTGACGAACTGGGTGGCATATATCCAACAAGAGATCCTTATGAAATAAAAATTATATAAGTATAGATTAAAAACACACACACACTCCCACGCGCTACTATTTAGGTTAAGTATCTATTTTTTATTTATCTGTAGAATCACAAGTAAAATATAAGGCTTTGTCATTACTATATACCAAGAATTGTTTAGAGAATATCATGACGTAAATTATCTGTTAAGTTAATACTACAATCTTAGATTGTGTAAAGTCCATTTGTTAGGGATATAGAGTTGTATTCTTCAGGTATTTCGATTAATAATCACTTATATGACCTTAAAATGACGTTAAATACTACAATCATGTGTATAAAGTGTAATTCAATTAAAAAATGTAACGATATCTAATTATTTTTGAACAAATAAAGTAGCTCATGTTATATTATAGCGATAAAGTATCAATATAACTGAATAAAAATATTTATTGTTTATAAAAATAAACCGCCTTTGATGTATCACATCGCGTAATAAAAATTTAATCCAAAGCTCTTGAGATAAATCCATTGTAGTTTGCGTCATGTAAATAGATCAATAACGCGAGATAACCGCAAGTATAAGCAAAACATGAAAAAACAATTTGAGAGTAAAAAATTATTATTTAACGGCTCTGGGTTCTCGCCCTTTACAAAAAGAAATAATAGTGAAAGATTTCGTCATTCTATTTTAAATTAAAAACATAGTTTTAAGTCATATTTAGATATTTTTACAAGTGTATCTTTGTCCATAAATATAATTCATCTGTAAGTGTGTACTGCACTTCTCTTAACCACACTATTAAAACGATGTAATAACTGTTCTCATTAACATTATTAATTACGATTTAACCATTTATCCACGGGACAGGGAACTACCGGAGAAACACAATTTAAACAGAATTTTAATTAAATTGCGTTAAACATTTATTTAATCAACATAAAATAGTTTAAAAATAATTACAAACGTCTTCGTTTCGAACTTCAAGGTCGAATATGTTTTCTTTCTATTTTATTTCCTTAGTACTTCTTAACATGTTATATTATTATTGACAGGTGAGGTTATGCTTGACTGTAATCTTACCTGAGTGACTCTACAGTCAAAGATGGTAATGTGGCAACCCGATAATAGGCTATTTACCTCTTAATGATTGTTAAGTTTTTCCATTTTAAATTTAAAAAAAAAAGGATAAACACTAAACCAGCACTATTTAAAATTTTGTATCACCTATAAATTTGGATAGAAAAATCAATTCTCATTTATAATTAGAAAACAAACAGTTTAAATAAAAATCGACTATTGTGTGAACATACCAGTTGACTCATCAGCAGCAAGGATACCCTTGCCTGGTGCAACAATGGCCTGGGCGATCTTCTTCAGTTCCTCCTGAAGCTCAGGGGTTGGGTATTGGAAGTAGGTGCTCATTGTGGCTGCAAACAAATTCAGCAATGAAATTGAATTGTTCGTAGAATTTACCCAGTTCAATTTATACTCAGAATACCTGTGATATTATTATTTTATTCACATATTAAATAAGAAACCTGAAATTCCTACTATTTTTTAAATATTTCATAATAATGAGATAAAAAGTATATAAGTTTGGCTGGCCGGAGTGCAATCAAACTTATCACAGATAGATTTTAACACAATTTTGGTTATCAAGGCATTAAATTATAAAAAATAAAGAAGCTTTATTACAAGTATTTCATGTATATATGATTCAATATGACTCCCTCCTTGATAACATATGACTAAGTCATCACAACTGACATTGATGTCAAAATTCCCTAATATCAGACTTAAATTGTAAATTCAATTCAAAATTCTTTATTCAAATAGATTCAACTTTAATTATTTATAAAGTTACAATTGATGAACAATCTAAAAATGCAAAGTTAAACAGACTTCCTTCGCACTCTGGTCTGAGGCCAAAAATAAACTCAGTTGATATATTTTTTCAGAGTAATTCATGAACTATGTTGTTGTTGGGATGTTAAACCCTCAACTCTATTCAAAGAACCTTCATTTTAATGTTTTACTTAAACAAAATTTAGAGAATGATATGATACAAACATCACCAATACATATTTCAAAATTTAACTATCATTAATAAAGTCAAAGTATAAAACCAATTATTTTGTAAACTTTCATTATATCATTTACAAAGGGTCATTGCAGATACGTCATATCATAAAAAAAACAAGAGTTTATCAAAATCTGACCTATACATTACTGTTATCATATTAAAAACTATACTGTATTTTTTTTTATAATATGTAACTTGACACACCCTCAATCAGAAGAGTAGTCTTATTTAATAAACTGATTTATAATTGATTATTAAACAAGATTTGTCTATCCAGGTCTACTTGAAAACCATATGTCTCCAATGAATTAGATATTAAAAGTTCAATTTTATAAAATTTGTATGAAGGTGAATAAGAAATATTATAAGAGCTATTGCAATCAAAATTACTATTCATTTGTATACAATCCTTAATAAGGGATACCTTTTGTTCCAAAACCTGGCATCCATCCTGATTCTGGTGGGCCTTTTTTACCTTTACCTTTTTTAGGCGGCATTATGAATAATTTGAAGAAAATATGCTTACAAAATTAATAAATGTAAAATCTTATACTCGACATTGTTTATAAAATATCTAAAAATACTTACCAATTTTAAATGTCACAAATTATAAGCAAAACAATCTTTTCCTATTTTAAAAATTCGAATTCCTGACATTTGGTAATCAAACAATTAAAAAAAATTCAAGTCAATTCTTATCTAGCCCTAACCTCTTATAACTTTTAATAAATAGTGCTGCACATATTTAATATTAAAAAAAATTTAATAACATCAAGCGCTGTCCACAAGTTTGAAAAAAGTATTTAAACTTGAGTGGTTAATTGAAAAAAAAATCAGGTTAGCGATTGATTGTGACCACACTTGGTGGTAAGTGACGATACAATACAAGATGGAAGCATAGTACATCTTTGTTGGTAGTGTGGTAACTAGAAGTGACCAAACCCTTCTACCAGTCCACACTCAGACAAATTAAAAGATACAATTTCCTAAATTCACCCTACCCAGGGCCTAGCAAAGCGAATATTCACACCACTGCATCAGCGAGGCCATCAAGATGAATGATTGAAAATTTAAACAACACATGTGAAAGTAAACTAATAATATTAATTGAAAAATAATAATGCTCAGACCATTAAAAGAAGTACATGTAATATATATACAGATAAATATATTCATATGTATATTTATGGAGATATACCAAGATAGAAATTTGCTGCTTTTTATATGTAATTGATGCTGATTGTGATGCAATATTACGGACAAAATCAGTCTTCCTTTTGTCTTGTCTTTTCCATTTTCATAGGTGCATGTTACTTATAATTATGATTGATGTAACTTGGTTGAAAGAACAACAAAATACAGCACATTTCCATTGTGGCATGAACCATTTCTCATATAGGATATATTTCAATACTATGAACTGAAATGTTTCCATACCTAAAGCAAAGCTTTTATATGATGAATTATTTGTTAAAGGAAATTAAACAAACAAATAAATGTATTATGAATCCTAAAGCTGAGTTAACATATTTAAATTCTAAAATAAATATTAGTTTTCTATTAAGGTGACCGTGACCTTCAGAGGTCACAACAATTACGGCGTCAAAAACGTGATAGTTTTATTTATATTAGCTAAATGAAAGTACTTTCTATCTTAAATTGGAAACGTTCCAAAAATAAGGGAATTAAACATAATTAATCGATTAATATACTTTCTTGCTTCTATTAAATAAATTGATGTTAATTAGTGATATTTGATCATAATATAGTAAAAATTTATATGATATTTTTTAAAAGTATCACTTAAATAATTACACAGCAAATTTCGTCAGAATTATTTAATTTATTTTTATAAACATTCCATGTTACATGACGGGCAGTAAATAAAAGTTATGCTTTTAAATTATTAAAAAAAACAAGTTACGTTTAAAAACAGAAATAAAAAAAAAGTATGATATTACATCAGTAATATAATCACGTAAGCAATCTTAATATAGAAATCGAGAAGCATTCAAATAAATATTAGCTAATTATAAAAATAATTAACATTCTTAATTGATAACTATTAGTTTAATAAAAAAATTGATCACTTACATTATATAGGTATTAATGGGAACTAGGTATCACACGCCCTGACTGGTTCCGAATAGAACTGTCAAACTTATTAGCAAAGGAGAGGACACGAGTAAAAGGTCATTTGAAGGTCTGATAACAATTGAAAGCAGTTCAAACTGTTTTACCGACTTTTATATACTGCCATCTATCGAAAGCATCTTAAACTTCTTCACAAAATGGCTAAAAATGACATTAATTATATGTATTTAAGCGTCATCTGTATATTCATTTTGAAACCACTTGGAAATGTGAAACAGCTGAATGATGTAAGTGTTATAAAGAGGCGCTGATAACTTTTCATTAGAATATAAACGCAAGGTATTAAGATTTTAGTAACTAATACTAAATTTTTTTCAATTCTTATAGTCCATTGAAATGGTACAATTTATGAACCGACGCAATTCTATTTTTGGGGCACGTGAGGGGGGTCAATGGAAGCTTAACCCCATGTTTGTGGGGGTCGCCACTGTTGACCCCGACTGCCATCTTGGAAAAAGTGGTGTAAACACATTTTTCTATAAAACATCGTAGAAACTTTGCCTACAAATATGTAAAATGTATAAAAGAGGACTTATAGAGCAATAAATAAAAGTTTTGACAAAAAAAGAACCGCCTTCATTATTAACTTGTGGAACGACTTGCCGCGAGCCTTGGTCATGCTTGCACCTGTACACTTGGCTAAACTCCGGATTAGGGACCACTCCATGTGTGAATGTGGCCTAGAGGAATGAAGAATATTTGTCAAGTCTTGTATATAGTAGAAATTGTAAGTATAATAAACATAATAGAATTAAGTTGTAAAATAATTGTTTATTATTAGTCATATGTATGTATATAAATTTTACTTAACATATATATATATATATATATATATATATATATATATATATATATATATATAA
>JACTOM010000911.1:301617-320274 GCA_015832385.1 Elymnias hypermnestra
TGTGTTGGGTTCATCGCAGCATTCTGCGGGGTACGGGCCTCGAGGCAGGGCCTCATTGCCCGGGCATCTTTCCTCGGGCATTCAGTAAATGCCCGGTACTCTTTTTTGCCCGTATTTTATACGGGCTGGATCCCGCCGGCGACGCCAGCGGGTCCATCCTGGTCAATTCCGAGGGGGGTGTGTTCCGAGTGTTGCTGCTATCGCGTCATCTTCGCCGGTATCACCTACGGCTGGTGGTGGTGACAGCAGGAGCTCACGAGGCAGACGACGCCCAGTGTTTGCCGTTCTTTGGTACTGGCTGGCAATGCCGTGGAGATGTGTATGCGGAGAGTTATCCGCCAGGCGGAACATACTCCTCGCAAGCTGGCGGACCTCCACGGTGGGCGTCCTGGTATCACGATGGATAACGTCGTTCCTGACGTACCCCGGAGCTCCTACTATCAGATATAGACACTTGTCATCTTCTTCTTTTATACCACAATGTTCTCTTATCACACGAATTGTCCACCCAAACAGTTCGCGGGACGGTATTTTAATATCATCAAGGCACAGAAACAATTGGCATCGGTTACGTAGTGGATATCCCACGATTCCGTACCAAGCATTTTACCCAATCGTTTCTGAACCGCACCGCAAAGGAGTGGAAAGCTTTACCAGCTTCCGTGTTTCCTGACTCCTGCAATCCGGGTACTTTTAAATGCAGAGTGAATAGGTATCTCCATGTCAAGCGCGGTCCACCAAGGCTGCATCAACACTTAACATCAGGCTTGATTGCAGCCAGGCGCAGGCCTATTATGAATAAAAAAGTTTGTGATGCAATCAGACATGTTATTACTAATAAAGAAATTTAAAAAGAAACCTTTTACATATAAAACATATTTAATTACCCATCTGTAAGCTTTTCTATGTAATTTGGAGCAATAAAGTGTTTTATCTTTTAATATATTTTGTTGTTTTACATTCCAGCATTATGCCTACACATTTTTCATACTGCAGTCTGGAGTTACAGCAGGAGTTGAAAGCTACAGCAGAAGCCATCGTTGCTCCTGGAAAGGGAATATTAGCTGTTGATGAAACCAATGGTATATACCTTATAAATAATAATCTGTTTATTAAGAGGCAAGGTAATTTGTATCTAAATTCCCTCTGCAAGTTCACTTGTTGTCTATATATCTTGTTTAAGGTTCCATTGGTTAATAAAATACTTTTTTAAATCATCCTTTGATATCATGGAGTTTTTTTGAACTATTAACTCGATAATTATTATATTTATTTAGCCAAAATTTGCTAAAATTGTCCAAAAAATAACCAAGATTTGGTAAAATTTGCAAAATTTGGCAAAGATAGCCAAAATTGTCAATATTTGCAAAATTACCCAAAATTGTAAACTACAACAATTTAAGCCAATTTATTATAAGTATATATAGCTGATCTACATTTAAATATAAAATGTATTTATTAATATTTTTCAGAGGGTATAGGAAAACTTCTCGCTGCAGTAGGATTGGAGAATACAGAGAATAATAGACGAAGATATCGAGAACTTCTGTTTACCACCGATGAAGTAAGTGATACATGATAATTATCTACCTTTAGACCCTGACTATATTTCGATATCTTTGCGGGGTTAGAGATAATTTACCACTTATAGTTTCTACAAAGCATCAAGTTTTTGCTGGAATGGTGATGACCATGATGGAATCCTCCTGCCAGTACTCAGACTATATAGAAAATAAATTTCCTATATTTGACCTGCCGGAACAGAAGCAGGGACCTTCGCTAGCGACGCGAGTACTAGTACCACTGTGCCGACGAAGCCGTTCACGCCCACGAGCCTGCCCATGCTCAAATAAAAAATACTCACACACGCACACACATAGGCACACACATAGACACACACACACACACACACAGAGAAAGAGAGAGAGTGGGAGAGATACAGTCACAGACACAATCACAGATACAATCACAGACACAATCACAGACACGTATAGATACATACTCAAATACATACACAGACACAGATACATACACAGACATACACACACACACACACACAGAGAGAGAGAGATAGAGATAGAGAGTGGGAGAGAGTGGGAGTTATAAAGTCACAGACGCAAACACACACACACACACACACAAAGAGAGAGAGAGAGGGGGGAGGGAGAGAGTGGGAGAGATACAGTCGCAGACACGGATACATACACAGACACGTACACTGACACAGACACACAACCAACCAAACACACACACACACACACACAAACACGCACGCACGCACGCTCGCAAACACACACCCATACACACATAACACACGCACACGTTGAGGAAGACCGGGGTCTTCTACTACATGGGATACATCTCTTCAAGGCAAGGATAAGGCTCTAATCTTTAATATAATAACATAATGCAGAATGCAGATGAAGAAACTAACCATTTTATTTATTTTATCTTAATATAAAACTTGCAAATTCATCACGTATTTAAACAAAAGGTCAATACACAGTCAAAACATAAATTATATAAGGCAACCGTAATCTCCCGAGGGGGTTACGGGAGTGAATTACACAAGGGGTGATGTATGCTGGGATTAATCAGGATTAACTCCTTATCCCTTGTAATTCACTTAGATTACCTTTACGGAGGGTTCATTTGGAGTAAGGAAAAACACCACCATATTTATAATACACCTTGTTATATATGACCATCAGATTTTAATTTTATGTACGTTTTGTGGCCAGAAAACTATCTCAGACCGTGAAAGAACCTTCGATTTTATTTAAAGGTAAAAACCTAATTGAATAAAGGATCTTTGAATTCTTCAACCTTAACGTCGTTTTGACGTGAATACGTCTTTAAAATAGCACCCATCCGTATTAATAAAAGCGAATGATAACTAAATCGTTGGATAGAGTTTGGTGTTGTGTTTCACCTCCATTCAAAATTCAATTACATCAGTGGATAGCAAAAGGGTGAAAGAATTTTTTATGCTAAGTAAGGACTGTAACACATCGCGCGCGGATGGGGAATCCTTGTTACGAAACACACCCATTTATGGTGGAATGAAAAGTTCGCTTTTAAGCCCGCATTATTGTAGAAATTGCATATAGTACAGAGATTTATCAATCTCTTTCGATCGCTGAATATGGGGCAAAAGTGCCTCATTCATTCCCGGTTAGAATTCACTGGCCTAGCACACTTTCCCTCCCGGAAACTTAGGAGGAAAATTCAACTCGTTGAGCTTGAGCTTTTCATCCCAGTGTAAAAAAAATCGTAATCGCACAACAGGAGAAAAATAGGATAATTTCGTGGGCGAAACCTTCTCTCTCCCTATAAACTATTAAGTTAATTTTACTTTACTCACTTCCTCTGCATGTATTTTTTTACAGTTCAAAAAAAAAGAGTTAATTTGTGATACAACATAGATAGCCAAAGACCACGTCCTTCCACTTGCCACGATCCTTGCATATCTCCTTCGCTTCTTTCATTCTCATTAAACCTTTCATACAAGTTCGTCGGTTTAGAGTACTCTTGACCTGGCCGTTATTTAAAATGTCCTGGATTTGGTCCAGGAACGTTCGCCTTGGTCTTTCCCTTCCAACTTTCGCATTCACTCTTGACTCATAAATCCTTTTTGTCAGTCTCCTTTCATTCTTTCTCTCTACGCGTCTAAACCAACTATGCATACCTTTCTCAATTTTAGTCCCTACATCTTCTTTGTTGTTGGGTTCACCGCAGCATTCTGCGGGGTACGTGCCTCGAGGCAGGGCCTCATTGCCCGGGCATCTTTCCTCGGGCATTCAGTAAATGCCCGGTACTCTTTTTGCCCGTATTTTATACGGGCTGGATCCTGGTCCATCCTAGTCAATTCCGAGGTGTGTTCCGAGTATTGCTGCTACCGCGTCATCTTCGCCGCTATCACCTACGGCTGGTGATGGTGACAGCAGGAGCTCACGAGGCAGACGACGCCCAGTATTTGCCGTTCTTTGGTACTGGCTGGCAATGTCGTGGAAATGTGTAATCGGAGAGTTATCCGCCAGGCGGAACATACTCCTCGCAAGCTGGCGGACGAACACCTCCACGGTGGGCGTCCTGGTATCACGATGGATAACGTCGTTCCTGACGTACCTCGGAGCTCCTACTATCAGACGTAGACACTTGTCATCTTCTTCTTTTATACCACAACGTTCTCTTATCACACTATTTCTTACTTTGTCACTCAGTTTCAATCCACTCACACCTCTCATCGCTCGTATCTCTATCGCATTTATTTTACTTTTATGCTTCTTCTGCCATACCCAACTTTCACTACCATACATAAATATTAGCACCAACACTCCTGCATGCACAGCCAGTCTGGTCCTTTGAGACACCACCTGGCTATTCATAAAGGCATGCACCATTTACACATTCTCATGTTGCATTCTTTGTAAATTTAGATCCCCAGTATACAAATTCTTTCACCTCTTCCACTTGTCAATTCATCATAACCCCATAGGAAAAAGTCCATAGGGCTAAATCTGGACTGTTTGGAGGCCAATTTATGTCACTTCCCCGGGAGATCAATTTGCCTGAGAAAATCTCACGAACAAGAGGCAGAGACATATTGGACGTGTGTGAAGTTGCTCCATCCTGTTGGAACCATGTTCTTTGGTTATAGCCAGGAAAGTATAGCAGTTCAGGTACCAGGAAGTTTTCTAACATAACAGCACTGTATCTGCACACTCCCTTTCGACTTCAAAAAAATAGTAAAGTAAAGTAAGTAGCAGCCCATTAACGTCCCACTGCTAGGCACAGGCCTCCTCCCTCACATGAGAGAGGGTTTATAGAGCATAGACCCACCACGCTGCTCCGCTGCACGGATTGGCAGGCATAGTACACAAGTGCACTCTCTATTCCTTCACTCTCATAGTCCGGTGTGACGGGAATCCGACACGACCGGAAGATCAGGCGCAGGACCGACTGCTTAACGTGCTCTTCAAGGCGCGGGAGTGGATTACACCGCCAACTTCCCAACTTCGGGCAAATATTGAGAAAATCTAGTCGAACATGCTAACCACTAGACCAATGAGGCAGTTCTTCAAAAAAGTAAGGGCCGATAATTCTCCGCGCCTACATCGCAGCCCATAAGGTAATCACCTTAGGCGAATGTAGGGGTTTCTAATGTTGGGTTATGTTTCCAGTAAAGGCTGTTCTGCTTATTTCATGGCCAATAAGATGAAAATGAGCATTCCGAAAACAAAATGTTGTTAAGCGTTGAAAATTGCTCCACCACCTGCTTTATGAAATTAAGCCTCTGGTATCTAGGGGGTTTAATACTAGCAACAATTGAATTTTGTAAGGGTGCAGCTCCATAGCGACTGAATTCGTAAGAGTCAGGCTACCTATTGACATAACCCCCGCGCCCCTAGGGTACGTTGCCTTCACGTAGTATGCTAAATAAATATAAAATATCTTTTGAGACACCTGATAGTTTGTCATATTATCTCCTAATTCTTTTTAATAATCAATCGGTTCAATTTAAAATAAATAATTGTTAATAGAATACCTAACTAAAATGTATAAAATCATTTTTATGACGTACAAGATTAAGTTTTGTTTTTTAAACTCTACTTTTGTGGGGTTTCCCTTTTGGTGTCCAATTTTTTAACAATTACTATTTATAATTTTGAATTACAAAATATGAGATATAAGTAAGTAAAAAGTAAGTAGCAGCCCTTTAACGTCCCACTGCTGGGCACAGGCCTCCACACTCCGAGGAACGAGGGTTTTTAAAGCATAGGCCCACCACGCTGCTTCACTGCGGATTGGTAGGCATAGTACATAAGTACACTCTATATTCCTTCACTCTCATAGTCCGGTGTGACGGGAATCCGACACGACCGGAGAGAGATCAGGCGCAAGACCGACGGCTTAACGTGCTCTCCGAAGCACGGGGGTGGATCACACCGCCAACTTCCCAACTTCGAGCAAATATTGAGAAAATCTTAATATAAAACTCAATACTGATTTTTGAATTGACTCGAACCCAGGACCTCATATCTGTAGTCGAACATGCTTACCACAAGACCAATGAGGCAGTTATATAGATGAGATGATGAGATATAAATTTCTATAAAATGTTTATTTTTTTTATTAAAAATCGTTGGAAATCCAGTATATGGTATACTAAGTATTAATAAAGAACACATTTTTATTGGTAGAGCGATAAACACTCGTATTGCTCACATTTATTTCAGAAGAATAAACTATTTCGACATTAAATGTAATAAATATAATGATTAATAAATACTATAAGGATACGCTGATGAAAATGTTATCCTGTTAAGTCATTTGAGGAAGTTAATACAAGATTTAGTGTTTATCCATATGGATATGGCACTCGTAAGTGTAATATGTTAATTCAATTATAATGCATACTTTAAACGATTACGTTATACGTATGTACTTTTATTACTCATCATTACATTTTCTTGAGTAATCTAAAGATTCACATATAGTTTTTCCTTATTTGTAGTGGTTTAAAAGATAGTTATACTTAGCGATACTTTTATAAAAAATACACATTTCTGTTTATCTAAATTTCTAAACTAACATAATACAGTTCCTCTTTAACGTTAACATTTGTTTTTTTGTACATGTCTATCTTTGCAATGGTTTCTCGCAGCTTCTTAGCAGAGTAGCTGCGAAGGCCATAGGGGATACACCTAATGCCGACGAGGCTAGGAGGCTCAAGATCATTGCCGACAGAGCCCTGATCCAAGCATGGAAACAGGACCTCGGGTCCCCAGCAGCCGGTGAGGCCATAATTGCGGCACTCCGCCCTCAGGTGGAGCAATGGCTGGGTAGACGACAAGAAGTGTTTTCCTACCGTTTGGAGCAGGTGCTAACCGGTCACGGCTGCATTGGAAAATATCTGCACCAAATCGTTGGCTGTGAGCCGTCGGCCACCTGCCACGAGTGTGGTGCTCCTGTGGACACAGCGCACCACATGGTGGCCGAATGTCCTGCTTGGTAACCTCAACGTCATCTTCTGACGTCGCAGATCGGTTTAGACCTCTCGCTGGCAAGTATTATAGGTGCAATGCTTGTTAACGAGCGGGCCTGGAATGCTGTTGCCACCTTCTGCGAAACTATCATTTCGCTAAAGGAGGCACGGCAAAGAGAGAGGGCGAATGCAGCTGAAGCACAGTACCCCGGACGGAGGGGAATAGGAAACAGGAGACGGAGGTTTATCCAACTCCTCCCCCTGTAGTGCACTTTTGAGCCGGCTTCATTCGGAGGGGCCAGAGTGGAATGCCACAACGAACCTCTGGTCCTTCCATTCTCAAATGACGAGAGCTCCGCTGGGTTTTAGTGGATATTCTGGTACTACCGGCTAGTCCCACACTCCCGTCTCTCACACAGGCGGGGTACGTAAATGCATTTCCCAGCGAAAAAAAAAATCTTTGTAATGGTTTTACACAAAAACTACTGGACCGATTTCATAACTTTTTCACCATTAGAAAGCTGGAATTTCACTGAGTGACATAGGCTATATTACTTTCTCAAAAAATAGGGATCCCTAATAAAAATGCATTATGAAAGTTGTGAAAGTTAAGATTATTTAAGTTAAGAAAATTAGGCCCAAAAATCTGTCATCGCGTGCGCTGGGGAAACTATTGATGATAGAACAAAAAAATGTTCTACAATATTATAGAACGTATTAATATCTACAAAAAAGTCCATGAGACCATATGTCCAACTACTGTAGTTATGATACTATAACTACTTTTTTACATTTCAATAGTTAATAAAAGCGCCGACAATAATCAAACCGTATTATTCATACCCTTGTATTAATTCTTATCCCATTATTTTATTAAAGACCGTTTCAATACCTGTAAAATACTTTTTAAATGATTAAAATCGCACATTCCAATTAAAAGATATAACGAATTAAAAAATGTCAATCTAAAGAAAATTGTAGCGACCCTTATAACTGGACCTACGACTGGTGAGTTAGCTCATATTCCAAGGATACCAATGATATCTACTGATTTTTCAATACCTGTAGAATATTTTTAAATATGCTAATGTTGGACATTCTACATAAATGCTGTTAAGAATTGAAAAGCGTATCAGTTAGTTATATGTATATTAGTTGTAAAGTATCAAATAATCTGAAAGGAAGTAAATAAAAACTGTAAGTAATTAAAGACGTAGTAGACTTTCCAACGCTACAAGATCAGTATCTACGTGGGTAAAACCACCGGGCATTCGTCCTCGCTTCAACCGATGGACGTCCACTGCTGGACATAGGTCTAATGACGTCCACGAGGCCCGATCTTGCGCCACCTGGCTCCAGCGGCTACCGGCGACCCAACCCACCTGCCAAGCGTGGTGATTATTGACACAACCACGAAATGATTGACTGGGCATTGCTACTATACAATATAAATAATATCGACATTACTAACAGACACTTAATTTGTTTTAATTGATGTAGATTTGAATTCGTTTGAGTCAGCATGACTCTAACATTTTCATATAATTCAATATGTTATTTTATATATTTTGAAGTTTAATCTTCATTAGCATCTTTAAGATTTGAAGGTCGATATAAGCTACAGTAAAAAGATTCGCATAAATTAATTTTATTTTACTTGGGAGAAAATGAGATATGATGCATTATTATTGATGCGGATCTCTCGCTTCTTACCGTCATTAGAATGATGGTGAACAGCGACAGAGCATGGTGTGCTACGCTCTCCTTCTGCGGGAATAGGAAGGCGAACGTGTCCAGTTCGAGCGTTCGCAGGAGAAGGCCGGAAAGGAGGCGAGAGGCCCACGATCCCCGTCTCCCTTCTTAGTGGTGACCTTTGGGTAACGAAAGTGGGGTCCGTTGCCCCACAAAGAGAGGTCCCGCGAGGCGATTGACCGAGTTGGGCCTAAACAGGCACATCGCTGCCTCATTGGTCTAGTGGTTAGCATGTTCGACTACAGACATGAGGTCCTGGGTTCGAGTCCCGGGTCGGGCCAGTTCGAAATCGATATTGAGTTTTCTATTAAGATTTTCTCAATATTTGCCCGAAGTTGGGAAGTTGGCGGTGTGATTCACCCCCGTGCCTCGGAGAGCACGTTAAGCCGTCGGTCCTGCGCCCGATCTCTCTCTCCGGTTGTGTCGGATTACCGTCACATCGGACTATGAGAGTGAAGGAATAGAGAGTGCACTTGTGTACTATGCCTGCCAATCCGCAGTGGAGCAGCGTGGTGGGTCTATGCTCTAAAAACCCTCTCTCATATGAGCGAGGAGGCCTGTGCCCAGCAGTGGGACGTTAATGGGCTGCTACTTACCTTTACCTTTTTTAGGCACATCGCTGGCTGGGTTGCAAATGTCTATCAGTCGCGATCTCGTGACCCCGTCTCTGAGTGATGTAGGAGCACCGCTGGGTTTAAGCCGGTACGAGTCCGGCATACCCTGGAACATCCTCCCGAGTAATAGAGAATTTCCCAACGTTAAAAAAAGGATGCATTATACAGTGTTTGTTATTTTT
Organism: Elymnias hypermnestra; assembly: GCA_015832385.1. NCBI lineage: Eukaryota > Metazoa > Arthropoda > Insecta > Lepidoptera > Nymphalidae > Elymnias > Elymnias hypermnestra. Next base: position 311,154 of record JACTOM010000911.1, read on the forward strand.
ATAACTGAGGGACTCCCTAAGCTCCCTAAGGGGTCATTTGAGGCTAAGGGATCCCTTGAGCAAATTTAGGGGTTATGCTTTACCGAATGTTGGTGAAATCGGACATCGGACGTTATATATAAATGTTTATCATTATCTTAAAGCCAATAAAATCGTAAATATTGGATTGTTTCTTTGGTACAAAGTTACTGGCTTTATTATCAGAGGTCCTGGATTCGATTCAATAAGGCCAATTACATTTTCTAATTAGTCTCAAAGACAAAGATGTGCCACAAATCAAATAACTTGTGTTTTGTAGCATTGCTGTGTAGAAACCATAAGAGGTAAGTTACTTCTAGACTATATCAGCACTTATTCTGGTGTGATAACAGTCAAAAAATCTATAATTTTAGGCGCTGTCAGAACACGTGTCTGCAGTTATCCTTTTCGATGAAACTGTCTATCAGAAAACTGGAAATGGTACTTTATTTATGGACGTATTGAAGGAAAAGAACATAATTCCTGGAATAAAATTGGACAAGGATGTGGTGCCGTTGTTTTTGACAGAGGACGAATTTACAACACAAGGTGAGATTGTTTTTTATTAAAGGGAAATGTTTTATAGATAGTTTTCCACAACTCATTTAAAGGTAACAAACTGACCGAACATGTTCTAGAGATAGCACTAAATAGACTTAAACAGTTTATACATAAAAGCTAATTGAATAACGGTTCTATATTTTGAAGGATTACGTGTGTTAGAAAATCACATCATGATGGTATAGTCTAAGGTGGAAATGTGCTAAATTGGTAAGACGTCATTTATCTCATATGGTTTCTACTCAGCATCATGTCGGAACACAAATCCCTTTGCTTACGTTTTTGCTGGTAGACTCAAATCAAATCAAAAATATCTTTATTCAAGTAGGCATATTACAGCACTTTTGAATCGTCAAATTATATTTTTTTTCCACAACTGATTCTAATATACGTCTGATGATGGTACTGAACGACTTAAAATCTAAAGGTACGAGGGTTCCTTCGCACCCTGATCCGAGAAGCGCCCACAACAAACTCAGTCGGATATGTTGTTTTTTTGTTACCATCGTCATTACAATATCATATCAGTTTACTATATTTTAACGTCTAGGTAATCTTGCAACTTATAATACGATTTTTCTATCAACTTTCTTTTAACAAAGACTTTGAATTTATTAATTGACATCTTTAGAACGTCTTGTGGGAGTTTATTATAGAAACGTATACAGTTACCCTTAAATGAGTTGTTAATCTTATGCAGCCTACTAGAATTTATAACAAGTTTGTTTTGGTTTCGTAAGTTATATGATGTACATTCACTCTTTTTATTAAAAGAGACAAGTTTTCTAATATATATACGCAGTGAACTGTCATTATGTTAAAAAAAAGCACTTTTTCATCGTCAGTAGTCTGTCCATTGGTAACAAATCTACCACCGATTCGGAAAGTTGATTCCGTTGAGAAGAAACCGGCAAGAAACTCAACGGTTACTCTTTTATAGATCGTTTTGTATGCTACAATGTGTAATATATTGCTTTTGTGAGCATCTGGAATCATGTCCAAACATTTCTATCGCTTAAATAATCTTCAACATTATAATATGCCTTTTTTAAAAGGGTGTAAAAATAATATAAAAATGCGTATGCTCAACCCGACATTTGATTTCTGAACCTTCTTCACTCTAAAATATGGAATTACAAGTTTGTTTTATTTCTTTTACTGAATAAATGTATATTATCACGGATATATAAGATATTAAGTAAAAAGTAAGTAGCAGCCCATTAACGTCCCGCTACTGGGCACAGGCCTCCTCAGTCCGAGGAGCGAGGGTTTTTAGAGCAGCATAGTGCTCCACTGTGGATTGGTAGGCTCTCATAGTCCGATGTGACGGGAATCCGACACGACCGGAGAGAGGGCAGGCGCAGGACCGACGGCTTAACGTGCTCTCCGAGGCACGGGGGTGGATCACACCGCCAACTTCCCAACTTCGGGCAAATATTGAGAAAATCTTTGGCCCGACCTGGGACTCGAACCCAGGACCTCATGGCTGTAGTCGAACATGCTCACCACTAGACCAATGAGGAATTTATAAGATTAGATATTATTAAATATATATTGCGACGGTACTGTGTGAATTGATTTTACTTTAAATTTATCTCTTAGAGAAGCACGAGATCCTAATTGATATTGCTCTTTTTTTGTAAAATAAATATAGTTTCAACGTCCATCTTACCCCATAACAGTAAATAAGCGAAATATTCCACCACCAGATCCAGACTTAGATAAATTAGAAAAAGCAATTTCTTTCGCTTTACCAAGGTTTGACCCCGAAGTCTCTGCTAGCAAAACGAGGCTGTTAGTGGATGTATAGAATGATAATGTCACGTCACCCTTGGCTATGTAACGCTCTATTAGTCTCTAGGCCTCAGTGTTTATAAAAGAAAACACTACACTGGCTAGAAATTTAGTTCATTCAATGTTTTTATGATTTTTTAATTCTTACAACTTTGACAGTTTCAAATCAAATCAAATCAAAATATCTTTATTCAAGTAGGCATATTACAGCACTTTTGAATCGTCAAATATTTTTTTCTTTTCTTTTCCAAACTCTAATTCTAATGTACGTCTGATGATGATACTCCAGAATGACTTAAAATCTAAAGTTACGAGTTAATCTAAAGTTTAAAAGGTTTATCGGCGGCTATATAGTCAGGACCTAGCCTTATCCCTAGTCCAGACCGGCTGCCAAAGACCAGGTCCGTAGTCTTGGACAGTAATTCGACTAATTAGCATAACGACTGACTGATTGTTTATATCTTTGACTGACATATTAGTCGATAGTTGCAGGTGAGCGTTATTGATATAGAATTTAGGGATGTAGCTTCTTCATCAGAATAGTGGGCTCTCGTCTTCTAAAGGAGCGAAAGATCTATTTTTTAATTCCTTGATGTCTGGCAGAGATTGCTTTGAGATAAGACCGCCTTTGCACGTTTAAGTTATAAGTTCTCTATTTGTACGTCTTTTTAATCTTTGCCATAAAGTTCTATAAACATTTCTATAAATTTTTACAACGTTCTATAAATATAACAATACGAGGAACGCTATAAAAGAATACGCAATTTCTTACTTTTTAGAGCATATCAATGTATTTGTAAGTTTGTTTTGAAGGCGGTTCTTTTTTTGTTAAAATTTATATTTACTTCTTGATTTTTAGTGAATCTGAAGTAAACTAACAAATTTGTCTCAATATAATGAAACAACTTTACAAAGTTAAGTTTATATTAATATCGCCACACCCGGGATCGAACCCGAAACCCTTATACCACCGCTTCACAGATAATTCATCTTTCAAATATTGCAATGCAGCAACAAACGTAAGGTCATTGGCATTTGATTACAGACAGTTATAGATTTTGCCAAAAATCACACTCTTACTGTAAGCCGTTGAGGAGTTCCATTGATCTTCATATTTAACTACGACTAGCACTTGACCATACCGAAGTTACGGTAGGCGACTCAAATATCTGGATAGCTTATAGAAGATTCTGCCGAGTATCGTTGATTTGCTCCTAAGAATTGAAGAGTTCCGTCACTTTGTCGTGGATTCCATTATCAGAACCTTACCAAACTATCACAGAACAACTCTTGAAGTATATCCTTTCTAATAAAATAAAAGAATCATTCGTCCATTTGTCGCGCACATGCTTACGCAAATTTAAGACTTATCCGGTTTTGTCATGGGTGCCATCATCAGAACTGGATTTAAAAAAAATGGGACCCTATGACAAGCACCACCTTTAATTAAAAAAAATCATCAAGATCGGTCCACCCAGTCGGGAGATATGAGGTAACAAACATAAAAAAAAAATACAGACGAATTGATAACCTCCTCCTTTTTTTGAAGGAACATTAAAAAAAGAACTTTATTCTACTGATCATTAGGTTAAATACTTTCTTTCTTTTCTTTTTAGGTATCTTTTAGTGTTTAGTTTTCATTTTTTTTTAATTTATAATACATATGTCCGAGAAGTTTTTTCAAATTTTATGATCATGTTTTTGCAATTTAGTTTTAAGCAATACCCATTGTTTTACAAATCTGTATATCTAATATTTGTCTGAGTCTGGACTGGTGCCAGGCCTTTACCATCCTACCAGCAAAGAAGTAAAGAAAAACAAGAGATTTTTTTCCGGTACGATGCTCTGTAGCTGTGAAGAGGATATTCCATTTTAGATTGTAGGTCTAATTATGCTTTTGTGCATAGGTTTGGATGATTTAGGTCAACGTTGTGCTTCATACAAGAAAGCTGGTTGCAAATTCGCGAAATGGAGATGCCCTCTGAAGATTGGAGGGCATACTCCATCTCCTCAAGCCATACAAGACACAGCACAGGTGTTAGCCAGATACGCTTCAATATGCCAAAGCGAAGGTCTAGTGCCGATAGTGGAGCCAGATGTATTACTAGATGGTATTGTATTAATCTGCACTAATATTATAAAGAGGAAACGTTTTTTTGTATGTTTGTAATGATATTACACAAAAACTACTGGACTGATTTCAAATATTATTTCGCCATTGGAAAGCTGACTTTTCAAAAATACAAAAACATAAGAAATCCAGCAAAATGAAAGAAAATGTAATAGCAAATTTTGTATATAGATGAAAATTTTGTATGTTTGTTGTTAAACGCGGTAATCTCAAGAACTATTGATTATTTTAGTTTTGGATAGCTCATTTATTGAGAAAGGTGGATGTAGGTGGAAAAAAATGTGTTCTCTTGCTTCCGAAAACGAAGACAGACGATAGTACTAATGACACTTACGATTATGGGAATACGGTTACGGAATACGGTTGGAACGGTTTAAAATCGATTCAGATAAAAAATAACATATTTTGAAACGTTTTAATAGCTTTATTTACGCTGCACCATGTTAGTACAGCTAAATGATACAGTTTCATAAAAAATACCTTACCTTAGTAAAAAAAACAGCCGATGCTTCAACCCGGGTCAAGGACCTGACTGCTGTACCAACGGGATGGAGCGTAAATAATGCTAATAAAACGTTTTAAAAATATGACTTTTTAAAATCAGGATCGACTTTGTTCCGTTCTATCACCAAAGGTGTCATTAGTACTAGCGTCTGTCTTCATTTTCGGAAGCGGGCTTCTATTACCTTGTATAAAAACACAATGAAACAGATGATGCAAACCATGGGAGCAGCCATATTTGTCGTGGTTGTTCTGGAAAGCGACTTTCACTTTAGTCCGATTCCGTGGCCGACTGTAATGCCACATGCGATAGACGGATGGGTTAAATAGAAAAGTATCACTTCAATTCCTCAGACGGCTGTAATGCGACATGCGTTAGAGGGACGGTTAAAATAACCTTAAAAACGTTGGAGTTTTCTTATTCAATGAAGCAGCTGATGCAAGCTATGGGCGCCGGCATATTGGCCATGGCTTTTCTGGCGAGCGTCTTCCAGTTCACTCAGATTCCTCGGACTTTTGTAATGCGACATGCAATAGATAGGCGCCGCCATATTGGCCTTGGCTGGCGAGCGCCTTCCACTTTACTCCCATTCCTCGGACAGCTGTAATGCGACATGCTTTGGACGGACGGTTAAAATAAAAAAGTATCATCTTAAAAGTTTGACATTTTTCTTATTAAATGAAGCAGCTGATGCAAGCTATGGGCGCCGCTTTATTGGCAATGGCTGTTCTGGTGAGCGTTCCACTTCACTCAGACGTCTGTAATGCAACATGCGATAGACGGACGGTTGAAATAAGAGGCGATGGAAAAACGTTTGACATTTTTGTTACCAGGGGATCATGACATTACGAGAGCTCAGAAAGTAACTGAGGTGGTATTAGCAGCTGTTTATAAGGCGCTGAGCGATCATCACGTGTTCTTGGAAGGAACACTATTAAAACCAAATATGGTATAGTATATTACGCGGATAACTGTGGTGTGGGTTGATTATAACACGGGTGGCAATGACACACTTTCGTCCCGTAGTGCGTATACAATTTTTCATCAGACCGGGATCGAAAAGCTCGACAAAAATGTTAATAATAAAGTTTAAAATAATATGAATCAAAGTTAGACAAAATACATTACAGTCTAAAAACAAATATTTTGACATATAAAACAAGCGCGCACGCGTCGAAAATTCGAGGCGTGCACACTAAATTACGCATTTATTTAATCTGAAAGCAATATAGCATGTACGACACTCAAAATAGTGATGAAAGTGTAATCTTTCGATACCAGTCTGATGAAAATTCATTTTATATCACTTAAATAACTCTCACTCATATAAAACTATCGTCTTTTCCCAGCCTTGTATCTTCATTAATAGAAAATACTAAAAACATCAAGTAATATATTTAATGCAACATTGATAACTTCTGCATGATAACGATCACCTAACAGTTGAAACAGTTGGCAACAGAAGTCTCTTCACAGAGTTAACTCCTAAGAAACATATGTAAATATATAGTACAAATGACGAAATCGAAGACACAAATACGAAGACAGATGATAGTTCTAATGACACCTTTGATGATGGGACGGAAATAAGTCGATTTTAAAAAATATATTTTTAAAATGTTTCATTAGCCTTATTTACGCTCCATCACGTTAGTACAGCACTAAGTCGCTAGCTGCAAGTGCGCGGATAGATAAAGGTCGTTGACCCGGGTTGAGGCATCAGCTGTTTTAATTGTGAGTTTTTTTCAGTGAAGTAATGTATTTTTTATGAAAATATCATTTCATTTAGCTGTACTAACATGATGGAGCGTAAATAATGCTAATACAACGTTTTAAAATATGTTTTTGAAGTGAAACTTCTTTAGGCGAATGAGAGTAATTTTTTTCGTATGAAACGCTTGATTAGCGTCACGAAAATATGCAGCGCTTTTGATGCTAATTTGTTTGAAGGTAGGGAAGTTTTAATATCTACAAATTACACGTAGCGTTTTAATTTGTCACTCGTCATTTAAATGGTTACATTTAATATGCTTTTTTCTAAATTAAAAAACGTGGCATTTTTATAAATTTTCGACGCTTTTAATATTTTATGACAATTAAATTCATTAAATTCTTAACATCTGTCGTTTTAGGCTATTGAAGTGAAACTTCTTTAGGCGCATGAGAGTAAAGTTCTTACGAATGACGCGTCACGAAGGTGGCAGCGTCTTTATGCTAATTCGTTTGTAGATTAGGTAGTTTTAATATTTACAATTAACATGTGGCATTTTAATTTGCCACTCGTCATTTAAATATTTAATAAATTTTCTAAAATTTAAATTCAAAAACATTAATATTGACAAATAACATTTTTTTTAAAATTGTAATTACAATTAAATTTCCGACATATCTTCCTATTTCCCTTCCCCTAAGTCTCGGAAATGTAAAGTTTTACATTAGTATAAAAATAAACAGGACTTTAAAATTAATATGCCAAAGAAGTTTCACTTCGGACATGTGTACTTTGTACACATTTTAATTTTTCTTTAACCAGGATCCGTCCCAAAGGACATTTTACAATCTTCAGTCTTCTTTTTGTGTAGTGAGTTATCCGGAAAAGATAAATAGTGCCATTGCGGACATTTTTTAAGATATATAAAAGAAAGATAATCCTACCATAATTTTTTTTTAAATCTCTAAGAGATTAGCCAGTTTTCTTGAAGGAAGTTCCTGCGATCTTTACTTTTTCGGACACTCTCAACACAAATTTTAACCAAAACTTTGACAAACTACATCTCTAAACCTTCATCAAAAATCACTCTATCTGTAAACCGCATGAAAATCTGTTCAGGGCCCTTAGATAACGTGCCTTTCGAAGTTTGCTAACGCTTAAAAATGTATGGGAATGACGTTTAATTTTTCGATTATTTTCGATACGAAACGTCATTCCCATACATTTTTGAGCGTTAGCAATCTTCGAAAGTTGTCTATAGGCCAAGTAGTTTTTTTTAAGCGTAAGTTTAAGCATTACACGTATAATGCTTTAGGTAACGCCTGGTGTAAGCTGTCCGAAGAAAGCTACTCCTCAAGAGATAGCAAACGCTACAGTCACTGCATTACTTAGAGGTGTTCCAGCAGCAGTTCCAGGTCAGTTACTATATATAATGTAACGGACTCGTCCGTACTTAAATATATTTATGGATTTCTCATACTTTCATACATACTTAAAAATGAGTATAAAAATATAGTATTTATTAATCACAAAATAATATTAGTATAAAGAAAACTATTAAATAAACAAATAATAATAAAATATTATTCAAGTCGGGTTCATGTATAGACGGGGCGCGTTCGTGTATTGCGCCGATCGTCATGACAGTCTCCGCGCATATATAGGGGATGATGAGTGGCGCGACACAAATCAAATCAAATCAAAAATATCTTTATTCAAGTAGGCATATTACAGCACTTTTGAATCGTGAAATTATATTTTTTTCCACACTCTGATTCTAATATACGTCTGATGATGGTACTCAAGATCGGCTTAAAATCTAAAGTTACGAGAGTTCCTTCGCGCCGTGATCCGAGAAGAACCCACAACAAACTCAGTCGGGTATTTTTTTTACCATCATCATTACAATATCATATTAGTTTACTATATTATAATTAAAATTAGAGCAACTGGTTCACTCCCAGGCGTTTCTATCGTCTAAGTAATCTTGCAACTTATAATACGATTTTTCTATCAACTTTCTTTTAACAAAGACTTAACGTCTTGTGGGAGTTTATTATAGAAACGTATACAGTTACCCTTAACAAAACGAAGATGTCGCGAATGTATGACTGCATGTATTGTATGAGACCAAATTTAGATATTATAACAATATTTAAATTATAATTAAATATTATAAATAAAAAAAAATAAATGTCATACATTACTACTGGGGCGATAAACATATTAGTTGAGTTTATCTTGACTATTTCGAACGAGCGTGCTTCATCATGTCTACAGGTGGTGTTGCGATCCTACCTTTCACTAGGAGAGGTTGGGGTTCGACTTCAGCATACTATGGTATCTTGAATGATACTTTATGGGGGTGACTCCGCGAAGTAGTGTACTTGCACTCCGACATATA
>JACTOM010000911.1:330947-353580 GCA_015832385.1 Elymnias hypermnestra
ATTGCTGACAGATTAGCGCTTGACTGTGATCTCACCTGATGGTAAGTGATGATACAGTCTAAGATGGAAGCGCGCTAATCTGTTAAGAGGCGATATACCCCTTACGGTTTCTACACAGCATCGTACCGGAACACAAATCTCTTTGTTTGGCGGTACGTTTTTGCTGGTAGGGTGGTAACTAGCCACGGCCGAAGCCTCCCACCAGTCCAGACTCAGACAAATTAGAAAATACAATTTTCTAAATTCGTCCTACCGGGGATCGAACCCGGGACCTCCGTTAGCAAAGCGAATACTCGCACCACTGCGCCAGCGAGGCCGTCAAATCCATTTCCTCAAGTTTAGTTGAAACTTATTAATGACTAAGATAACGCGGTGTGTAGTAGTAACTTTTGTAAAGTAGCAAGTTTATTAGTAGTTTAGTAGTAAGTATTTATACTAGGCGGTGCCTGCGACCTCGTCTGCGTTAAATTAATACTCAATGACATACTCGTAGCATCACCCCGCATACCCAGGGCAGACAGAGACCACGTCCTTCCACTTGCCACGATCTTTTCATATCTCCTTCGCTTCTCTCATTCTTGTAATGTCCTTTCACGCCGGGTATAGAGTTATTATTGTTTTTGTAATTCAGTTAATTATCCTATATCCAATATTGTTATTACCGTGGTTTATTTCCCACCCATTGTAGCGTCTATCCCTCCCCCCCCCCCNTGGTTTATTTCCCACCCATTGTAGCGTCTATCCCCCCCCCCCCCCCCCGCGCCGAAGCTGCGATTGGGTAGGATCTAATCATAGACTAACCACAAAGTTCACAGATACATAACAATTCTCATTAAACCTTTTATACAAGTTCGTCGGTTTAGATTACTCTTGACCTGACCCTGATTTAAAATGTCCCGGATTTGGTCCAGGAGCGTTCGCCTTGGTCTTCCCCTTCCAACTTTCCCGTTCACTCTTGACTCATAAATTCTTATTGTCAGTCTCTTTTCATTCATTCTCAAACGCGCCCAAACCATCTAAGTTACCTTTCTCAATTTTAGTCACTACATCTTCTTTTATACCACAACGTTCTCTTATCACACCATTTCTTACTTTGTCACTCAGTTTGAATCCACTCATACTTATCACCGCTCTCATTTCTACCGCATTTATTTTACTTTCGTGCTTCTTCTGCCATAGCCAATTTTCAGTACCTTAGTAGTGTTGGCAGCAACACTACTCCATGCACAGCCATCTGGCCCTTTGAGACATCATCTGGCTATTCATAAAGGCGTAAAAATTCACATTCAATAAATAAATACTTATATACAAATGTCAGGCCATCTATAGGCACAAGGTGGCTACAAGATCTTAGGACTCCAGTAGCGGGCGTGGCCAATGTGGAGGTGATCCGCCCTCACCTGGAACAATGGCTTTCCAGGAAGCACGGATCACTCACCAACAGATTGGTGCAGGTTTTGATCGTACATGGATGTTTCGGAAAGTTCCTGCACAGAATTGGTTGCGAGGAGTCACCGGCCTGTCATGAGTGCTGCCATCGACTCGGCACAGCATATTTTTGTGCATTGTGATTGTGCAGCCTGGGGACCTCAGCGTCACCTCATGGTTGCACTAAACGGGGCGGACCTCTCACTGGACAGAGTTGTAAGTTCGATGCTCTCTAATGAGAGATGCTGGGCGGGAGTGGTCCTCTTCAGTGAGACGATCATCTCACTGAAGGAGGCCAACGAACAAGAGAGGGAGATTGCAATGGATGCTCCCTCACACCGCCGGAGGAGGCGGGCTACAAGGCAGCGTCTCTTAGCGTAAGTCCTTCCGTCGTCGAGAATCCTCAGTCGGATTCATCCGGGACACCAGGGATGAATGCGAAAGTTGGTGCTTCATTTATGGATGAAGAGGGTTCCACTGGGTTTTCGTGGGTATTGCGAGGCCTTTTTGTTCGCCGGGTCCCACACTCTTGACACACGGTCGGGGCCAGTGCATAAAAGCATTTCCCAAAAAAAAATTACTCATACAATTAGTAACGCTTTGTTGTGCAAAGAATTACACATGTAGTTCTGGTATTTAATATATGTTATGTAATTGTTTTTTATGCGATCTTTAATTTTTATTTAAGGGGACCTGTTTAGTGCCCTCTGAAGATTATTTTTTTATTACTATCACTAAGGAAATACTGCAAATACTCAAAAGGAGATATTAGACATTTATGGTGTTGACTATAAAACTGAATACATCAAATTGGTGTCACGAATTTCATTCTGGAAAATTTTCTCCTAAATATGACCTACGTCGTAAAGGTATTGACCGCATCCATCATTGCCAACTTGTGGAAAATTCTTTCAGCTAGGTTCGGAAGTAATTTAGCATACATCATACAACTCTGACTTTCTGGCCTATACTTGGTATCCTGTATTGGAAATGAAAGATCCCATTTTAACGATTCATACTCTTGGAAACAAAATCAGCTCTAAACGTTTTCAATATAACGTGGCCAGTGAGTGTACTAAAGATTGGCAAGGTTGATAATTTTATAAAAATTATTAAAGTATATATACATTTTATGGCCAGATTGTAATTAAGTCGGCATAAGGGGGGGGTGGAACGGATTTCAATAGTAAACCAACCGTCTCGTTTCCCCCGTGGGAATTACAGGCGGAAGTCCTTGCGGCAACTTACCAGTGCAGGGTTGCTGGAAGGGCTGGAGGCGATCAGTGTCTTGATTTTGACGAGATCCGGAAGGTTAAGGCCCATGCGGACAGGGTTCTAATCCAAGTGTGGAAGGAGGATCTCGAATCCCCAATTGCGGGCGTGAACACGGTGGAGGCGATTCGTCCTCGCCTAGAACAATGGCTATCTAGGCAGCACGGATCGCTTTCTTTCAGACTGGTGCAGGTGCTGACCGGACACGGATGTTTCGGTAAGTACTTGCACCAGATAGCGCGGCGTGAAGAATCACCTGTCTGCCATCAGTGTGGTGCATCCGTCGATACGGCGGATCACACTGTGGCAAAATGTCCGGCATGGGAACCGCAACGTCATCCTCTGGTCTCCCAGATTGGGGAGGATCTCTCATTGCCAAATATAATCGACTCAATGCTTGGCAGTGAGGCAGGATGGAATGCAGTTGCCTCCTTTTGCGAGGGTGTTCTCTCGTTAAAGGAGGCAATGGAGAGAGAAAGAGAAAGTGCTGCTGATGCCCCGCCCCTGCGAAGGCAGAGGCCGGGTGGACATGGGCGTCTTTTTCCATTCGTTTAGAAGTTTACAGATTACATGATAGTGATCACATATTGTAACTCAGTTTTTCTCCGAGAAGAGAAGAAGTTTTATGAACAAAGGTACTATGAAGCTTCCAAAATGATAGTAGAAGGTGCATAGAGTGGAAAATATATTGTTGAACAAAGCTTGATTTTGTTATTTAAGCTAACCTGTTATATACAATGACATGACCTATTGTATCAAAATACATATTTATGACACGTTTAGGAACAACGTTGAAACCACAACAATTTTATGATAAATAACGTTACAGTGTTGACGTTGTATAATAAGAAATCGGAGAACTTACGTAAATTCATTGATACAACTTTCAATAAACAAAATACTAGACTAATGAATCATATGTGATACATGGATCAATTGCCTATCAACATTTTCAAGCTCACAGCGTTTCAATCCATGTGAATGTCATCATCTTATTCTTGTGTATTATAGAATAAAATTCTACGTCTCTGTTTCCGATAAGCTTATTAACTACTCTGCTCGTAGACAAGTCACTTTCGAAGATTGCTAACGCTTAAAAAATGTATGGGAATGACGTTTCGTATCGAAAAATTAAACGTCATGTTCGTACATTCTTAAGCGTTAGCAATCTTCGAAAGTGACTTGTCTACGGGCACAGTAGTTAATAAGCTTATCCACATTTTTAAGCTCACAGCGTTTCAATCCATGTGAATGTTATCATCTTATTCTTGTATATTATAGAATAAAATTCTACGTCTCTGTTTCCGATAAGCCTATTAACTACTGTGCCCGTAGACAAGTCACTTTCGAAGATTGCTAACGCTTAAAAAATGTATGGGAGTGACGTTTCGTATCGAAAAATTAAACGTCATGTTCATACATTCTTAAGCGTTAGCAATCTTCGAAAGTGACGTTGTCTAAGGGCCCTGAACGGAATTCAGCAATAGTTCAATTGTTAAGGAAGGTTTTTATATACAATACTTGGTTATAGTTTTGTGTAAATTGGTTCAATAGTTGTTGGAAGTGTTGGTAAAACATCATCTCCTCTAGGAAGTGTCATCGAAAACGCTGCTTAAACTCTTAGAGATATAATAAAAAAAAATAGTAGGTTATTCCTCATTTAAAGGTCTACAAAAACGTTTAGGATGGCATATAATTATCTGTTAAAAGTAACTTACTACATCCATTGTTAATTACAAAAAATACTCGCGTGACATGCAGTTATTGGAACGTTATGCAGATGGTTATAGTATTAATCATAATAAATTTGAATATATAGTTGCCTTAGGCATTTCTTGTTTATTATTGTGTTCCTATACACTGTATAATTTAATTGTATATTTTAGGAGATATTAGAGAAAAACTTTTAACACGCGTACATTTAAATGTAGGTCTTAACATTGCTACACCCCGCGCTTGCCAACCGCGAACTTTGTTTAAATCTGTGATATCTTCTAAAATATCCATTTAAATGAAATGCTGTTAATGGCAGTTTTGATTTACATGACATATACAACATATATAATGTATTTATTTGTATTTAAAATGACACTGTATTGCATAAAACAGCGTAGTAAATAACATATAGTATTTTTGTTATATTTAAAAGATAAAAATGGGTATTATGGGTTATTTTTTAGAGATAAATGCTTACCATTATGGACTTATTTATTAATGTTTTTAATATATGCAATTTCGTAGTACATTGATTTGATCTATCTCGTAAGGTTTAGCCAGCGTTTGCGTTTTAAGCGCACAAAAATATGTTTGTTACAAATCTTTGTATATTTCGGCTTTTCTGTACTAGAATATTTATGTATTATACATATAAACCTTCCTCTTGTATTACTCTATCTATTGTTGGGAACTGCATTGAAATACGTTAAGTAGTTTAAAAGATACAAGTACAACAGAAGCATATTTGACGCATGTGAAGCTTCAGCGGGTTCTTTGTATTAAACATCATAAAGTAATCTTAAAAAATATATTGAATTAACACAGGCTTTAGCTTATAAGTTATATCAGAATGAGTCATAGCTGAAGGTGACCGGGTTTGTTACTGTTAAATAACTTATTTTATATAAGAAGTCATAATATGCAAATGTTTATATAATTGTTGTTTGGAATTTCCAATTAGATGGCAATTATTCAGTGGGTGTGAAATAGAAGGAATTCACGTGCCTTTGTTTTTATATTACGATCACTTGTAAGCGTGTTTTAGTTTTTCACATTTATATACATAGAATAAAGATTTTTTTTTGCAATGCCAGAATGCCCCTTAAACTAAAGGGGAAGATTTATAAGACGATCGTAAGACCTGTCATCCTGTATGGATCAGAGTGCTGGGCCACCAAAGGGGAGAATGAAAGGAAATTGCATGCAGCGGAGATGCGAATGTTGAGATGGATGTGTGGAGTGACAAAATTGGATAAGATTAAGAATGAGTATATTAGAGGAAGTGTGAAAGTAGCACCAGTGACTGAGAAGTTAAGGAGTGGAAGGTTGGCCTGGTATGGACATGTAATGAGAAGGGAGGATAGCCATGTATGCAAGAGGGTCCTAAATGTGATGGTAAGCGGCAGGGCCGGGAGAGGGCGACCAAAAAAAGTGTGGATGGAAGTGTGGATGGAAGTGGCGAAAGAAAACATGCTGTGCCGACCTCACGTAGTGGGATAAGGGCAAGAAAAACAACATATACATAGAATAAAGACAGCCATTCTGGAATACATAAAGTTTTTTATGTCTATATGTGTGTATAAAGTAACTGCGATCTAAATGAATATCGCCGTCGCTTGACATTTTTAAATTGATTATATCTTTTGAATGTAATGTCCGATTTTAAAAATTTAAAAAGTATTTTACAAGTATTGAAACAGTTTTTATTAATAATATGTATTTAATAGGTAAAACATACAAAGGTATGAATAATATGGTTTGATTGTCGTCGACATTTAAAATAACTTTTAAAATGTAAATAAGTACTTATAATGCCATAATTACAGTAGTTGGATATATGGTATCACAGACTTTTTTGTAGATATTAATACCTTCTATAATGTTGTAGAACATTTTTTTGTTATATCATTAATAGTTTCCTTACCGCAGTCGATGACAGATTTTTTTGTGACAATTTTTTCACACCTCTGGTTACATTAAAGCATTTTTATTAGTTATTATTGTTACAAAAACACAAACGTTTCCTCTTTATAATATTAGACAAAACTAATTTAGACAAAACACAAAATTATTCGTACCTATGTGCAAACGTTCGTAAACTTTCGTAAACTTTGCGTAAACTTTCAAAACACCTAAATGATGTGACCCCAATCGTTACAAAAGCATGTGTTATAGGCTGATAGATAAAGATTGGTTTCTCCATACTACCAAGGATGGAAAACTACGTTTTGCTTATTCTGTTCTGCTTCCAAGGGTTCTATTACTGTGGTCATTTCGCCCGAAGCTAGCCATATAACTGGTTGTGGTAGATTTGGAGCGAAAGGGAGTGAAGGTCAGTGACCACCTTCTGCAAGATTGTTATTTCGTTGAAGGAGGAACATGAGAGGCAGAAGGACGCTGTTGACGCTCCTTTACTCCGTCACTGTAGATCGGGAAGTAAGAAGTGTAGATTTATACTTCTCCTACCTCCTTATTAAATTTCAGAGGAATCTTCCGGCGTACCAGGGTAGATTGCGTGTATCGACGCTCTGGTACTCCATTAAAGGGTGTGGAGGGTATCGCTGGGTCTTCAGGTTTGCCAGCGAGGCAGGGTCTAAGGAAAAAGGCCTATCTATCGCTTATCTGTACGTTGTTGGTGACCAAATAAAGAGTATAACGTCCTTCAGCAAAGGAATCTCGTTACTAAATCTGTAAAAGCAAGTTTTTTGACTCTGTCGAGAGCATAGCTGTAAGTAATAGCATATGGGTGGAGAACTAGGGATAATAACTTTAAATGGTATGATGCCTTGGACTGTAGGTCTGAAAAGGTCCTCTTAAATGGAACATTTAAATCATTGACTTAGGCAACGGTCCATAGCCATCTTTCAGGGCAGAAAGATGATCGTATTAATATTTCGGATTTGAGACTATTTGAGACCTTTTTTTTGTCGCTGGAAAATGTACTGGTGCTTGGGAGTGTGGGATGTAACTAGTAAGGTAAAGTAAGCAACCAGATAACGCCCCACTGCTGGTTGTAGTCCTCCTGTCCATAGAGACAGGGTTTTTAGAGCATAAACCAGCCACGCTGCTTCACTGCTGGTTGGCAGGCATAATACTCAAGTTCACTCTCTATTCTATCACTTTAGTGGGATGTGATGGCAATCCGACACGATCGGAGAGAGATCACGCGCATTAACGTGCTCTTTGAGGCACGGAGATAGAGCACGCCGACAACAACACAACACAGGACAAATATTGGAAAAAATTTAATAGAAAACCCATTATCTCGGGGACTCGAACCCAGGACCATGACCATTAAAAGCTGACCACTAGACCAATAAGGCAGTTACTCTTTACTCTATAGTATATTAAAAATAAATTGATAATCATTTTTTTAATGATCAATACATGAAATATAAACTACTGTAAGTAAAACAGGTTTAGAAAAACGCTGTCGGGTTGAGATTTTTTAATGAGACAACAATCTGTTTTGTATTATTATTAAATGTGTCAAGATCTAAATAAATAATATGCCCCTGAAAAGATTTACAGAATGAAAGAAAAAACTGTAACAGAAGAAGAACTTTAGATTTTAAAAGCAAAACTGAAGTATATTTCACCATGCTGAAGATTTGTTGAAAGTTGATAATGAAAGCTAAATATCACATAACGAAAGCTTATAATACAATGATGTGTTAAAGAATAACTGTAAGTTTCTCGTCGGTGTCTTTTTGGTAGAACTACACGAACCGTTGATGAACCTCTTAACAACGGATAGACTAATGAATTTCCATTGATTTGGACTTAAATAAGGTTTAATCAAATCTTCTAGAAAATAAAAAACTAACGATTATAAAAATACAATTTATTATATTGCACGATAAACATATATGCACGAATACACTGTTAACACAAAAAGAGATTCTATAAGCTACAATTTCTGATTAAAAAACCTATTTGCAGTGTCTTTTACATTGTTGCTTGCAAAAACTATACACAATTTGGGCCAATTCTTATTTGTCCTGCTCCACAAACTCCACCTGCACCAATACCGAATCTATTCTCAAAATCAGGCGTGTTATCAGCATTAGGTTTGACTCTAGTCTCCTTTTTGCTATCTTCGAATATTATAACATCTGGTCCAGGTTGAACTTTCTTTGCATCATAACTTTTCACGTCTTTGTGCTTTATAACAGCGCATTGTATATCAACAATCACCACGAGACAAAGTATAAGTGGTATCCAGACTTTGAAAGACATTTTTAATCTTTAAAGTTGACTGTATTCGATGGCAACACGATACTGAATGTCTTATTAACAAACCAAGGCTTTTATATATTCATAAAATTTTATATTTCGATGCAGACATGTTATTAACAGGTTTCCTTTTATAACGAACGTGTCATTAGCATTTTGTTTTCCTCGTATATCTAGGTCTTCATTTTTGTTGATTCTATTTTATTACTTGATGTTTATTTATTCCTGATATAAAAGTACTAATTTAGGATTTAATTGACAGCAACACAATGTGCTTAATTGTTATATTTTAATATCGTTTTATCTTTCAAAATTATGCTTATTTTAATTACTATAGATTCATCCTACAGACTCTCAACACTAGTTTCGTAATGAAATATAACTAAAAGGTTTACAGCTGTTACTATTACAAATAACTGACTGTATTTGTTTATCTATTTGATACATTTTATGCCTAAACCGATAAACTAAAGATGATGTACAATAAATGGTAGAAACAGCGACATTAAAAAGAAGAATTGGTAAATTTTGCGAAATTTATGCGAAATATTTTTTGTACTTTCAGTTAAACCTTACTTTTACAGCATTATTATCTCAGACTGTATCATCAATTGAAGAAGCATTCAATAGAAAATAAATAAAGGTATATACTTTATTATAAGAAACCTTCCATAAATATAAATTGACTTAAAATACTTACTGACTGCTTCATCTCAATTTTTGTAAAGCATCAATAAGAGTATCAGTTAAGCATAAGTGTCCCTAAAATCCCACAGGATTCAGATCTACAATGGTGATAACCCTGGGTACAGGAAGTATCATTATGTCACTATGAATATCCCACAACTAGAGGAAATATCTCACAATAATATCACTAAATTTGATTTTCCGTGTATATCCCTTCTTAATTGGTACACTATAGCCCCTTTTCTTGTATACTCGTATCCTTTCAAATTATGGCCAAAAAAGTACACTTTCTTTCTTTTAACCAGTTATCAGTTCCAAAAAATCCCTGAATACATCAATCTAGATTAAATTTACTTAAGATTAAGTTTCTTTAAAATATTTTCTCCGATATTAGGTATCAATACTACTAATTAATCCTTGAATACAAAAACTTGGGTATAATTTACTTCAGGTTTCATCTTTTTGGTATCTGTTTAGTCACAGCAGAACATTGATATATGCAAGTGATTTTACGTACTTTTATTTTTAATTTATTATTCATATCTAATAGGACAAGTTATAAAAGTGGTAAACTAATTATTTTTTCTAAATTAGTCGTTGAATACAAAATCTTAGGTATAATTTACTTCAGGTTTCATCTCTTTGATATCTGTATAGTCACAGCATTACACGTATTATTCAATATAATATGTTCCTCTTCTATTTATTAGTACTAGTTTCAATAGTGGTAGTCGCATTTTCTTTAAAATTAGATATTGAGTCCTTGAATACAAAAAGTTGGGTAAAATTTACTTCAGGTTTCATCTCTTTGGTATCTGTATAGTCACAGCATAATATTGACACATACAAGTGATTTTTTCTTATTTATTTTACATTTATTATTCGATATAAAATGTTCCTCTTCTAACATATCTCGTAGCACAAGTTATAAAAGTGTAAATCTAATTGTTTCTTCTGAATTAGTCCTTCGCTACAAAAACTTATGTAAAATTTACTTCAGGTTTCATCTCTTTCATATCTGTATAGTCACAGCATTACACGTATTATTCAATATAAATGTTCCTCTTCTGTCTATTGGCATTAGTTTCAATAGATATAGTCGCATTCTTTCTTTTAAAATAGATATCAATACTGATATTTCTTTAATCCTTGAATACAATAACATCCGCTAAATTAATTCGAGGTTTCTTCCCTTTGGTATCATTTATATGTTTTCTATGTTTACTTGATTTATATTCTTTTGGTTTGATACAGAATGGTCCCTTTCTAATAAATCCTTTTGCACATTTGCCGAAACCGGTAATTCCTATTCTGTTATCAAAGTCAGGCATTGGTACTTCTGAGAAATCCTTAAATACAATAACATCGCTCAACTTTACTTCACGTTTTGTTGCTTTTAAACCTCCTTGTTTAAAACTAAAGCATTCATTGGCATTGAAGAGTGCCAATGATAAAATAATTATAATAGAGGCCATTATTTAACTTGTTTCGACAAAGCCGTCAGTATTCCATAGTGTTACTTGATATTGTGACGATTTTGAAACCATTGTTTATATGTAGGTATTTAGTTAGACATGATTCATTGCCAGTTTAATAGCAGGTTTTCCTCGTTAACTTAGGCATTTTTTATTATTTATTGCATTAAAACTCGAGATTCACTCTCGGGTTCGTTTCAACTCAGGTTTAGGACTACGGGCCTCGGTGCATTTGCCCCATTACCCTCGACCATTAGCCTCGAGCATCACGCGGATGCTCGGTAATTTATTTTTGCCCGTGATGTCATATGAGTTGGTTCCCAACGGCAAGCCAGCGGGCCCATCCAGGTCCAATCCAGTAAATGTTTTCCCGGGTGTAACCACTGCCGTTGCATCGTCTAGGCCGTCATCGCACTCGTCGAATGACAGTGATAACAGGAGCTCACGAGGCAGGGGACGCCCAGTGTTTGTCACTCTAGGGTGGCGGCTGGTAATTCCGTGGAGGTGTGTATGCGGGGAGTTATCTACTAGGCGAAACATCCTCCTCGCCAGCTGGCGGACGAACACCTCCACGGTGGGCGTACTGGTGTCGCGGTGGATTACGTTTTTCCTGATGTACCTCAGAGCTCCTACTACCATACGTAGTAGTACGTAGGCTCTTGTTTTGCTGGATCTGCAGTCTTCTTTTCTGATACCCTGAGCAGAAGGAGTACCAGGCAGGCGCAGCATATGTCAGTCTGAAGCGGACGTAGGCTCCTTAGATCTTCAGTTTCGCATTTGATGGGAGACTTGAGGTGAAGAGAGGCCGCAGTATCTACCGGGCCGCCGCAGCCTGGCCCACTGCCACTGAGTCACCGTGTCCGCCAGGCGCAGCCCACGGTCGATGCGACACCCCAAGTAACGTACTGAATTCTGCCATTTTATGTCCTGCCCCCTGATGTCAAGCTGACTCTGCGGCGTATGGCGGCCGAACATGATAGCCGATGTCTTGCCGACGTTAACCGACATCTTCCACCTGTCCAACATATCCAGCCGACGTTGACGTTTGGTAACGTCATATTCCCTTGTATGAGACGATGCAACGTACGAGCTGTCGTCAGCATAGATTGACAACAGCACGTCTCCCCCCCCCCCCCCGTCTCACCCAAAAAAAAACTCGAGAGGGACTGGACTGATTTGGCTGATTTTGGTTTCGAATTATTTGTGGAAGTTGAGGAATGTTTAAAAGGTAAATAAATATGAAAAAAATGCTTGGAATATAGTAAAAACAATAATTTCGCTATCCCTTGGGAACTATTCCTAAATGTCAAACATTTGAATCGTGGAGTTTAAAAGAATACTTTTCTTTTAAACTCAATCTTGGACTGTATCATCATTTTTCATCAGGTGAGATTACAGATCACATCACCTGGTAGCAATAAATAAGAAACTATTAGAACCTATAAGAAGTAAGGGCATGAATACAAAGTAGGTATAATTAAAATAGCAATTCATTCAAAGATACACGTAATTGTTAAAATGTGATTTAAGAATTTACTATTATAATGAATATTAACCCTGTCTGTCTGTTATGTAAACTTTTGAAACGATCTTGATGATTTTGGCATAGGAAAAATGAGAAGTTATCAAATTTAAAGGTTTATAAAATGAGTTAATGGTTGTAATAGTAAATAAATATAAAGTAAATAATACTTGTTAATAAGGCAATGATTATAATTAGCATATTTGACACTTTGTATATACAATTCTGTCATAAAGATAATACTTTCAATGAAGAAGATATTGATAGTTCTTAGAATATTAGAGACGAAATTTCTAATCTTAGAAAGTTATATTAGCTAATTTTTATGCAAAAATGTTTTACCTGCGAGTCAACCTTTCTAGTAAACGGAAAGTTGTTGGTAGATGTGCAGCACAGCTAATATACAATATAAGGTATAGACAGAGAATAGACGAGAATATAAAAAAAATCAGTAACGAAGAATGTATTAGTGTATCAGTAATGGAACAGAAAGTTGCTTTGCAATTAAGTAAATCTGTAGCTTTAATTAGATCACATAATATAAAACTGTCTGTAGACAATTTTCTAAGGAATGTCTTGAAAGAACGAAAGCTTTGTTCAGAGCACTGTGAGTTAAATACACTTAAAACAATAAAAATAATAATTGCACAACTTTGTTTAACGGCCGTGCAAACCCAACATAGCCCCGAAAAGGCACAACAGCTCGGCTTGTGCCATGTGCCATAAATATGACACATGGCGCCGATTTTCAGCTGCAGCCTCATCAACCCGTCCCGGACAAAGTATCATACTCGTTATTAATTTTTTATAATATTAATACAAAGCCTTAATATAAAATCTTAACTACTATCCAACACAATATAATCTAATAAACAATCTGAACTACTATCACAAAAACAAAACAAAAATAGAATAGACAGACTCTGGGCTTCAGTGGGGTGCCCACATATAGTTTGACTTGGTCCAGCTGCATATGCTGTTACAAAAGTAAGACAATATACTGATGTAGAAACTGCTAAAATGGTGAATTTAGCTTATTTTAATACCAATATGTCTTATGACACACTGTTATGGGGTAAAGGTGACATTGAAACTGTTTTTACATTACAAAAAAGAGCAACACGAGGCATATATCAATTAGGATCTCGTCCTTTTTTCATAGAATATAAATAATGAATAACATTTTATATATTCGTAATACTTATATAGCAAAAGGCGTGAAATAAACAATTTTAATGCATGATATAAAAACAAACTTGAAATGCCTTATTTTTTTATTTAGTTCGAAAAACGGATGATATCTTTTAAAAGTATGTTAAAATTCCATTAAACTTGTTATAGATTTCGCCTTCTCGAAACGAACACGGCTTGCTCAAACCATAAGAATAAACTAAAATCAAAGAAAAATTATAATACTACAAGGGATATTAATAGAATGTAAACTATAAAAAAAACTAAAGGATACACAAAAAAAGGAAAGGAGGTAATACTAAAGTAGCTTACTCTTAAGGGAATGTCTAAATGAGGCCACAGAAGCAGAAAAAATATCACAATCGTTTCTAAATTTATTTTAGAGTGAAGAAGTTTAAGAAATCATTTGTTGAGAGTTTGTCGGGCATGAGCATTTTTAAGAAATATATCAAAAGTATCCTTTTACAAAAGGCATGTCATAAATGTTAAAGATTATTACATACATACATAATCACGCCCCATTCCCATAGGGGTAGGCAGAGACAGCATCCTTCCACTAGCCACGATCCTTGCATATCTCCTTCGCTTCTTTCATTCTCATTAAGCCTTTCATACAAGTTCGTCGGTTTAGAGTACTCTTGACCTGACCCTTATTAAAAATGTCCTGGATTTGGTCCAGGAACGTTCGCCTTGGTCTTCCCCTTCCAACTTTCGCATTCACTCTTGACTCATAAAACTCATAAATTTTGTCAGTCTCCTTTCATTCATTGTCTCTACATGCCCAAACCATCTAGGCATACCTTTCTCAATTTTAGTCACTACGTCTTCTTTTATATCACAACGTTCTCTTATCACACTATTTCTTACTCTGTCACTCAGTTTTAATCCACTCATGCTTCTCAACTCTACCGCATTTATTTTACTTTTGTGATTCTTCTGCCATACCCAACTTTCACTACCATACATAAGCGTTGGCACCAACACTCCAGCATGCACTGCCAGTCTACCCCTTTGAGACTTTATCGCTTAAATAATCTTTGAGATATTATCTCAAAGATTATTTAAGCGATAAAAATGTTTGCGCTTGTTTCCTAACATTCTGATATACAAAAACTATGAGTAAATACTGAGTTTCTTCGCAATGGAATCAAGTTTCGGAACCGTTTTCAGATATGCTACCAACAGACAGATTAATGATAATTCAGGAGAGCTCCTTGTAACTACTTGATTAAATAATATTTTGTACTTTGGTGCAATCCTCATCGTTACGCATAAGCCCATTTTAATTAAGGAATTTAACATCATTACATGACAAAGTCCATTCAAAGAAACCAATTCTGACGTAATAGGAAAATTGCCTATATCTTGCAATATATGTATATAAATAATGCTATTAAGTTAATAAACGGCACAACAATTAATACATTAGCTGTGTATAGACGTGTTTAAATATAAGGAAATGATTACCTTGAGTTTATTTTCAGTGTTTCTTTTGCTTGCAATAGTGTATGCAGAACACTCCGTTATAAGGATACTTGGGATCCCATTAGATGGAAATATATCTTTGGAAATAGGAATTAAGGAGGACAGAAAGGGAGAACCAACAGCAGCAATCAATATCGCTATTGACGATGAGAAAATTAACAGAGAGTCAAATGAAGACATTGTTAAAAACAATGTGGATTTAACTAAACTAATCAAGCAGTTTAAAATGCCTACAGGGGATTTTATACCTGATTTGCCTGATAAGGCAGGTTTTGGGACAGAAATGAATGGAAATTGTCCTGCTGGGCAAGTGAGGCGTGGCCCAATTTGTATGAAAGCTTAAATATAAGCAAAAAACCACAGTGAAATGGTTATAGTTGAAACTATAGGTTTATGAAGATAGAAGCGATTGTTGCCAACTTTGGACGATGATAGTAGCTTAGCTGATGTGATAGAGTGTAAGATGTGTATTGCAAGTGTTTTCTGACGTATAATCTGTCCAATTTCGTATTGGTTTTCTAAAATATTAGCAGCCTAAGTACTTCTTGTAACATCAGCTATCTGCCAGTGAAAGTGCTGCCAAAATGGCTCTACCCATTTCAAAGTTTTGATATTTATATCGTTCATATGTTTCTGGTGAACAGTTGTTAACTTAAAATCACAAATATGCAATTCAATTATATATTTCAGTATGGATTTTTACAAGTATTCTGTGTGATTTCTTGAAAACACTTGAATGTGAAATTGTTTATTGTATATTATTGTCTACATCGTCAAGATCTTGACAAGCGTTGCCCCCCATTTCGCCTATCTATTGCTGAGACTGTTTTTATAATTACAAAGGCTGAATTTGCATATTGTAAGAATGGAAAATGTTGCTGCTGGAATTATGTCATTGTCGTTGAATTATTATTATATTTGAGTTTATATTTTGATTAAAATAAATATTTGATTTGACAAGTTCTTTTATTCATTTATTTTTATACAAATTGTGATACACGCGTTTCTGTAAAGGTAGACAAATATTTTGAACTGCTGTGTTTTTTCAGTAAACAATTTTTTATATAATTGTACAAATAAATATATATTTTCATAGTTTTAAATTCTTTAAACATCGTGATTTCTATTTGTTGTTTAACTATTTAAATAGTCAAGGTCGCTCAGTGGTCGAAATTCGACCATAATCAATTTTAATTTGAAGTTTAAACCTAAGATAATTAACAAAGTTAGTTAGTATCACAAATATATAAAATTTTAACAAAAAAAGAGCCGCCTTCAAAACAAACTTAGAAGTATATTAATATGCTCTAAAAAGTAAGAAATAATTGCGTATTCTTTTATAGTATTCTTCGTATTCTTATATTTGGAGTCGGTGTCAGCCGAGGTAGATGTTGTTCCACGTGTCCACTTGGCAGCTCCCACCTACGCCTATATGTAGGCCGTTGAGGAGATTCATTCATCTTCATATTTAACTACGACTAGCACTTGACCATACCGAAGTTACGGTAGGCAACTCAAATATCTGGATAGCCTATAGAAGATTCTGTCGAGTATCGTTTATTTCCTCCTAAGAATTGAATTGTCTTTTATAAAATTAACACGCTTTCATCAGATCGTTGGTAGCTCGAGTCGTTTTAGAAGAATCAACTAAAACATTATGACTTTAATGGAGACAGAGTAATTTTTTTCCAATGATATGTTTTTAAAAATAACAACATTCTTCTAGATAGATTACTCTTTATTGTACCTCAAAAATTTACAATAACATTTATGTTCTATCAGATAACAGTCAATTTTCTTTATATCTATCAATATATTATGCAAATGAAGCAAGTGTGTTGTGCGTATGTATTGTTGATTCATTGTCATCCTCATATGTGATACTTTTAATAAGTCATTGTTTTCTGCGTCATTCATTAGGGAACAAGATGTATTCATTAGTAACAAGACTTTATTAATGATAAGTGGGGTAAAGACATTGTCATCTTCTATATAGTTTAGGGTCACTTGAAGGTTGTGTCATTTAATGATAGTGTTACTGTTATGTCTTCTCGGTGTTCAGAAGACTTATTATTCAGGCGTAGCTTATTCAGGCGCTGATTGCAAGAGTAGCCAAAGAAAACTGCTGTTTGTTCGTGAAGGTGTATTTCGCGATGCCAAGATGAAGGTGTACAAGTGCTCAATAAAATTGGTAAGATAGCTGAGACTATTCTTTGATTCTTCATAATAATATCACACAATTTACTCGTCTCCTACCACAAGTAGAATGTCCCCTCTCTCTATTACCCTTCCTTGTAAAAATCCCCACTCGAAAGATAATCACTCTACCAATCAAAGTCTTCATTAAAACAACCACTTCAAACAGGAGTTAAAAACATTTTTGCCTTTATTGAAAAATACTTAGGAAATAAATACTTCTAAAATTATTATTTTAATTGCAATTATTACATACATAGTACATATTTGAGTAAGTTTGACTGAAAGTTTTTACTGTGAATGGGAAAAAAACGCAAAAATATTTACGGTACATCAATTGCAAGAAAAATATCATACCAATATTAGAATAACGGAACCCTAAAACGTTTTCAATGTATGTTGTGGATGAATTTAATTTACATTTACATTACATTGCATTTGCATCTGCATCTACATCTACATCTACATCTACATCTACATCTACATCTACATCTACATCTACATCTACATCTACATCTACATTTACATCTACATCTATATCTATATCTACATCTAAATCTATATTTACATCTATATCTACGTCTACATCTACATCTACATTAACATTTAAATCCACATCTAAATTTACATTTACCTTACATTACATTGCATCTGCATCTGCATCTACATCTACATCTACATCTACATCTACATCTATATCTATATCTACATCTACATCTACATCTATATTTACATCTACATCTACGTCTACATCTACATCTACGTCTACATCTACATCTACATCTACATCCACATTTAAATCCACATCTAAATTTACATTTACATTACATTTCATATTACATATTTATTAGATTTCATTTCATCAAGAATTATAGGCAGAGACCTCCTTGTGAGTTTAAAAGAAAACCTGTATTAGCAGGACTTGCTCTACACAGATTAATTGTCAGGTTTTATGATAATTTAAGGGTAATATAACGTTTTCAGTTTGCAAATAAATTATTTAATTACTAGAAAATCGTATTTTATGTTAGTTAAACACCATAAATTTTGTAAATAAACTCGACACGATTTCAGAAATAACTTTAAACTATAAGTCGCACAATAAACATAAAACTAAAGCCCACAAGCATACTAAAAAAATATAGTAATCTAACAAACATAATCATCGGGAACTCTAAGAATAGTTAAGTTAGAACATCAACATAATCTTGAATATATAAATGGATCCCTATTTCACTTGGTGATTTATTATAACGTGAACGACTAGACCAAAGTCGCTTATTTTTATTGTATTGGTTACAGTCAGGAGAAGTTTAAAATTTTTACACATTATTATGTATTATCTCACCTAGTGAGTTGATCTCGTGAAGAGCTTACTATAGAAATGATCCTATGAAGTAGTGTCTTCGACTGCCTCATTGGTCTAGTAGTTAGCATGTTCGACTACAGACATGACGTCCTAGGTTCGAGTCCCGGGTCGGGCCAATTCAAATCAATATTGAGTTTTCTTTTAAGATATTCTCAATATTTGCCCGAAGTTGGAAAGTTGGCGGTGTGCTCCACCCCCGTGCCTCGGAGAGCACGTTAAGCAGTCGGTCCTGCGCCCGATCTCTCTCTCCGGTTGTGTCAGGTTACCGTCATATCGGACTATGAGATTGAAGGAATAGAGAGTGCACATGTGTACTATGCCTGCCAATCCGCAGTGGAGCAGAGTAGTGGGTCTTTGCTCTAAAAACCCTCTCTTATATGAGTGAGGAGGCTTGTGCCCAGCAGTGGGACGTTAATGGGCTGTTACTTCCTTACTACTTATGTATTATAAGTTATATGTCGAGATAATTAGACTATAGATAGTTATATTAGACTATATATAAGGTGACAACACTGAAAGCTCTAAAATGTTGGGAGTTATTGAGTGATATCACTATATTTAAGAAAGTGAGATATTGCAGGTTATTAAACAGGTAAAGGGCCTTGTTGGATGTTACAGACAATATTCTCACGGCTCAAGATAAGAAATTATGTACAATGCTTGTTCTACTAGATTCCACTCGCGCAATTGAAACTTTAAATTTGATACGAATACTCTACACTAATTCAACAGTTATGTGAGTAATCGAACTAAGAACGTAGAGATTGAGCATGAAGATGGAAAGAGTAGTACTTCTTTTGTTAGGGAAATGACACGAGGTGTACCGCAGGGATCCATACTGGGACCTCTATTGTTTATTTTATACAGCGCTGATGTAACAAAGAACATAAAACACTGTAGGTTTCATCTATCTACTGATGACCTGCAGTTAGACTATTCCTTCGACCCTACCAAATATGATGACGCAGTTAATAAAATGAATGAAGATCTAAGCAGAGTAACAGACTGGTCAAGTAATAATTCATTAGTTCTCAACCCCTATAAATCTAAATTAATTATATTTGGCTCTAGCCAGCAAATTAGTAAAATCAATTTTCACTCCTCGAAGGTTGCTATTAAGGACAATACTCTTGTGAGTGTTTTTGAGATTCGAAACCTAGGCCTTATTTTTTTGATTCAGACTTAAGGTTTGAGAAACATGTTGCTGAAGTAGTGCGTAACTGTTTTTATAGGTTAAAGATTCTGTACAAAATTCGGCAATACCTATGTCAAGAACTTCGCATTCGCATTTAATTATTGCTTAAAAATAAAAAAAAAACATTGTGCAGTATTACGAAATGTTATGCAATGCGAGGTAATTATAACGAATGGACCAACTTCTTATTATAAAAACACCAACTCACTTTCACTAACAACTTTACTATACTAATAGTCACTAGTAAAGTGAATATATACAATTTAGCAACTAAACCACGAAGCAGCTGGAAAGACTGTCCACAAAATTGTTCCGTTCGGTAAAGTTATCTCGTATTGCATAACATTTCGTAATATTTCACAATGTTTTTGGTATTTTTAAGTTTTTCCACTATATTACTCAATGACCCCAACATTTCAGAACTATCTGTGTTGTCACCCAACTATCTATAATCTAATAATAAACAACAAAAACATAACAAAATCTAAACAAAAGAAAAAACAATATCTGTCTCTTCCTATCTATATTTTCTTGTGTAAAAAGTCAAATTCAAATCGCAATTTCTTTCTCCTTTCAAGCGATTCAAGATAGAACCCGTTGAAATAAGAACAATTTTTAAGAATAAAACAATTTTTCTTCAGAGACTGCATAAAAAAGTTTATCAAAAGATTGCTTGACTAGAACATGAACAAAATACCATATTACTTTCACCAATTAGATACTTTATAGCAGCTAGACGCCTTCATCACTTACCATCAGGTGAGTTAACTGTTTCACGCAACAAGATATATGTGTCGGAGGTCAGGTGTCTGTGGAACCCTGGCGCCGTCTATCGACGTAGGACAGAGTCAATAGTGGCAGTCCGGCGGGAGTCTCTCGGCAGTTGTCGAGTGGCGCTCGACCGGAGCAGTCTACTGTTGGAACTATCGCGTTCCTAGCTATTATTGTTAATGAGTTTGTGTAAATTGATATCGGGAATATTCAGTGATTGAACATTATAATCCGAGTTAATTAACAAAGTGTTTTATTGCACCAACATTACCCACGAACACCCACAGAATAAGAAATTAAATAATGGATCCCATTAATGACGATGTCAGCGGAAAACCCTACGCCCCTGTGCTTTATGCTCTCCTTTTCTCCTTTATATATTTAGCTGACCCGGCAAACTTGGTACCATAATTGCAGAATGTTTGAACTTTAAATAAAAATGTGGTCAAAACTTAACAGTAACAAAAATAATTCGTAAAAAAAACGTCATCTTGACGCACAGGTTTCCAAATGTTCCAAAGTCCGTAAAATGTTATAGTTGCGTTTAGAAATTGAAAATTTAACTTGATTTCTGAACGACAGAACGAACATCAAATGTTTGAAAGGTATGAATAGTTTGTAACGAATTGCGTAATTGTTGTTTTTAGTATATGAGAAGCATCTTTTTCCGCTTTACTGATCTTTGAAACCTGGACTATCACAAATAAATCAAAACCAAAATTACCTAAATCAGTCCAGCCGTTCTCATGTTTTAGCGAGACTAACGAACAGCTAATGATTTTTATATAAACTGATAAAATCTCCTGTTATATTTGTAAGAGCAAACACTTAGATATATTAGTTTGCATTATTTTCTCAAACAAATGATACTCAGGCAACACGAGTGTACATGTTTGCGACTCTTTTGAACTTAAACCGCTGAATCGATTGTGATAAATTATGGAATATAGATAGATGAAAACTTGAATATAATCATTGGCTATTTCTTTTGCGACAAACTTAAAAATTATGGTGTGGGGGAGGGTGTATGTACGAAAAATTTTGTTGCGTCGTCGGATTTGGGTCAAATTTTATAGATATATTGTCTATTTGTTATTTTAAAAACTACTCTTAATAGGTTCTAAAATGAAGTTAGATAGCGAATTTCAATTCATGAAGCTGAAATTTGTCAAATACATCAGAATGATAAAAGTTAATTTACCTATGTTTATTCTAATATTTAGATCCTTAACTGATCTCTGTATTTTATTGTATACTTTAATGATATACTATTCTGTTATTGTCCCCTTTACAAATTAAATAACTGTTTCATTAATATGAGTGTCTATACTATATTAAAACGTTTCATATACGTCTTTACGAAAATCACTCGAAAGGAGTAGTTTGAAACTTCTCACTCTTATAGGTTTAATAAAGGAGTGCACAATGATAATATTTGTTTTTTAATTATGCATAAAAAATACATTAAATCAATAAACATCATATTATATATTTCAGTTTTACGAATGAATTTCGAAATGTAATTACAGCAGTACTAAATATCTTTAGCTCTTACATTTTTGTGACTGTTCAATTTGGTCGGATTGTGACTATTCAATTGATTTTAAACTTCCTGCGCGATAATAAAGTGCAAATTGACAGTGAGTACTTGTAATTTATTATGTACTTTATTGAATAGCAATAAACGTCAAATTGACTTTATTTAAATAAAATAGTTATAAAACGTATATATCGGAAACGGAAAAGGGCTGTTTTTAGGATGTTGCAATTATTCGAACTTTTCTCGCTGTAAACACCATCCTTGGACTTCAAAAAACATTAAAAAAAAAAGAATTGTCAAAATTGACCCAGGCGTTGTTCAGTTATGCGCTTACCGACATATTTTGCGATTCATTTTATATTATAAATGATTATTCACATAAATTTGAAAAATAAAATGGTAAAGGGTTGATGGAATTCAAAAAATGAATAGCCTAAAACCTTCTACAATTAATTCCGCGTCGAATGGTCATGGTCTCATGCCTATCGGTCCAGTACTTTTCAAGTTTATCGATAACAAAGAAAGAAAGAGTTGCTTTTATATATATAGA
>JACTOM010000911.1:353957-390502 GCA_015832385.1 Elymnias hypermnestra
ACGTGTGCTCTTCCGATTTTATATATATATATATATATATATATATATATATATATATATATATATCAAATTTAATGGGCAGCACTTTATTTGCATGGCTTTTTTGTTTCAATAAAATAAGATTGTTTATTTAAATGTCATATATTTTGTTTGCTAAAGATAGACCGGTTAACAGTGAAAGCTTTGGCGAAATCTGTAATAATAAAGATATAATCTTTGATACTATAGCTTTAATAATGTTCAAACTTATAATTTTAATTAATTATGGTCGAATTTCGAGCACTAGACGACCACAATTCACGAGAGTTGAATAAAAACAAATTAGTCATACATAAAGATACGAATACGAAGAAATTATCACTTTGCTATTGAAAATAACGCTTTGTACTCATAACCACAATGTTTACATGTTACAGTACGTATTGGATAAATTAGCAATATTAATTCTTATGTAATCTAACTTAAGGTTGCTAATAAAGAAACAGGAGGGTAGAAACTTCTGGGCTTCGATCCAAAACGTATATAAATACTGATTCACCTAAAATAATTCTGTTTTGTTCAATGAATTTATAACGTCACACTGATGCGAGCCATTGACGGCATTTCAGGCCAAAATATCAAATTAATTAGTCCAGAAAACCTTGTGTATATATTGTTCAACTCATTTTAAATAAGATTGACAAATGGATTGTGTTTCGCAAGAAAAAAACGCAGAGGAAACTGTTGAAAACAAAGATGTGAAGCCTCCAAATAAAGAAGTTGTTGAAGAAGTGATAGAGAAACCAGTGCAAGTGGCGAATTCAGAGTGTGTCATAGGCTTTGATGTGTGTCCTGCAGGTTATCATAGACTTGGACCAATTTGTGTACCCGATGAAGAATAATATTTGCATTAAATAACTATAAAACATTCGGGAATGTTGTGTTTATTCAATTCCTACTAGTTCTTACTATATGTGTATCTTGTTTACATTATAGATTGTAAATGGTGATACTATTTTGTTAAAATTCAACTTTTTTAACTTGTAGAGGACGATAGTTAATGTTAATTCAGTTTTATCATGTGTTTTTTGATTTGCCATCTAATGAAAGCTCTCAAGTTTTCTTCCTGTGTAATGAGGTTAAGAAATTCGTGCTTGATTTAGGAATTGATTTCAATTGGTTATATACCTATTGCTGGTTTGGTCATGTAGTAAATAAATTACTTTTTATATAACAACAAAATAATATTGATATGTCGGAGAATAAGAGAGAACGGAGAAGCATAAAGCACAGTGGCGTAGGGTTCTCCGCCAACATCGTTATTAATTAGATCATTATTTTATTTCTTATTCTGTGGGCGTTCGTGGGTAATGTTGGTGCAATCGAACACTTTGTTAATTAACTATTATAATGTTCAATCACTTAATGTTCCCGATATCAATTTACACAAACTCATTAACAATAATAGCTAGGAACGCGATGGTTCCAACAGTAGAGCGCTGCGGTCTAGCGCCACTCGACAACTGCCGAGAGACTCCCGCCGGACTGCCACTATTGACTCTGTCCTACGTCGATAGACAGCGCCAGCGTTCCACAGACTCTTGTACTCCGACAGATATATATTTACATTGTTTTGTTATGGCATCACATACGTATACATTTATCTTCTATAATTGAAGAACCAGTTGTTTAAATAGCTATTTCCTGGTCACCAGCTTAATTCCTGATCCCGTGGGACCTGAAAACCCGTAATTAATGACCGTTTACATTGTTAATGACGTCAATTGGATCAAGACAATCCTGAATAACTTTTAAGTTGAAATACATCTTGTGAATACCTGCACTACATTCGTTTGCGCTTGTAACGAGCTCGTTTAGTTTTTTTTAATTCGAACTAAGAGTCTGTACAATCTCACAAATAGTCCTCACTTCGGTGCCACCGCGAGGCCGCAGTTAAATATATAATTATTGTCTCCGGTCAGTTCTTACGACAACCTATATCTATCATAAGGAGATGGCTTCGTGCTTGGCGTAAATATTGGCAATTTTAAATTCCCGTCCACTTACTTCCCTCTAAAAATCAAAAAATAAATAAAAATTTTAACAAAAAAAGCACCGCCTTCAAAACAACCTTCCAAATATATTAATATGCTCTAAAAAGTAAGAAATAATTGCGTATTCTTTTATAGTGTTCTTCGTATTCTTATACTTGGAGTCGGTGACAGCCGAGGTGCCTACATATGTAGCTATAGGGAGAGACGTGAGAGCTGCCAAGTGGACACGCGGGGAACGTCTACCTTGGCTGACGCCGAATTTACCGACTAGTCGAACATGCTAACCACTAGACCAATGAGGCAGTTTTGGAAAGCCAGTAGGGCTAACAGCTAAAAACACTCCGACCAAAAAAAAAATAATAATTTTGGTAAGGATACAATTACAGACTGACCTTTCAATGGCTTAAAGTTAGTGTTGTTAAATTTCTTTAAATTGATCATGGTTGAATTGTATATTAAACAGCGTACACATGTTTCCTCTCTTTTAAAACCGTGTGAAAATCGTATAGGATAAAGACTTCTTCAAACTTAGTTAAAAAGTCAATACAACTTTGTTAAAAGTTTTCTAGTGGAAAATCGTAAAAGATAGAAGTGTAAAGTTTTAATACGTCTCAGTTTCACGTCAAACTTCACCAGTTAAGGCAGTCTCGTTCTACTCAGTTATGTTTCTAGACTTATAAGACTGAAAAACTTTGTTTCTTAGCTCTTGACTGTGATCTCACTTGATGGTTAATGATACAGTCTAAGTTAGAAACCCACAAACCAAGTAAGGCATTCAACAGACACAAACTATGTTATTATCTATAGGAATTGCGGAGTACTCTACTTGCATGGCCAAGAATGAAGAAGAAGAAGTAACCATAAGGTACCTACTACTGTAGATTGATGACTACAAGCCAGGATACGAATGATTCGAATAGGAGTGGCCTAACTGCAACCAGACGACTTCAACAGCTCCAACCTAAAGCCTACCCCCAAATTGCTTGAATGAGTGTTTGAGGGTATCTAAATGATGGTCGTGTAGAAAAGATCCACAAGGTTATAATTCTTCTTCTTTGCGTAGTATCCCAGAGGAATTGTTCCTCTGGGAAAAGAGCCATTATATGAAACATAACGAGGTCTGACCCAGAGGGTGCTTCGTCAGATAATCTGTCCGGTTACTAACTAAGCATGCGGGTAAGCGACCCCGGGTGCCTCGAGCGATTTCTACCGCTTTTCAATGCCTTATCCGCGGCAGTAATGTCCTATATCTTACCCCGATGCTTCCCAAAACTCTCCTACTCCCATATATCAAGCTCTCCTATCTAACTCCCATACCGATAAATGGCGGTATATCCATCCTCCACTGACCTAAATGTCACAGACCGATAACGGGCAGCAGCGTTATCGGTGCGAGAGGGTGCACTGCGATCACCAACCCGCCTGCCAAGCGTGGTGATTTCTGGCAAAACCACAAAAATGATGACGGCTCAGAGTCACTCAGCGTGCGATGGAGAGGGCTATGCTCGGAGTTTCTTTACGCGATCAAATCAGAAGTGAGGATATCCGTAGCAGAACCAAAAACACCGACATAGCCCTACGAATCGCGAACCTGAAGTGGCAATGGGCGGGGCACTTAGTCCAACAAACCGATGGACGTTGGGGGCCGAAGGTGCTGGAGTGGCGACCCCGCACCGGACGGCGCTGTGTAAGCAGACCCCCCACAAGGTGGACCGATGATATAAAGAGGGTCGCCGGTAGCCGCTGGATCCTCATTACGTGAGACCTGTGTCCAGCAGTGAACGTCCATCGTTTGAAGCGACAACGACGATGAGTTTTAAATGCGAAAAAAGAGTTGTAAGGGATAGAAGTATTGTCACTTTTAGAGCTGGAAGCTTGAAACTTATTTTCCACTCTGTTGATTCGATATAATATGGCATTTTTATTAAGAAGTTACGCTCAAGGGTGTAAAATAATAATCCTAACTAATATTATAAATTGCCGCTGGAGCCAGGCAGCGCAAGATCGGGCCTTGTGGGCATTATTTCGTGAGACCTATGTCCAGTAGTGGACGTCCATCGGTTGAAGCGACGACGACGACGATGACGACGACGAAAGGGTCCTGATATTTCATATTCGTTTCGTGACATATAATAACCAGAGCATTGTCAGAAGCAAAATGGATGACATTCATAAACGTTTGGTAGATTCAATTCAAAAGTGTAAACATTCGATGATATCATTTTAGTATTAATGGTAGTTTTTAACAATAGATAAAACGATTCACGAGGAAGATTTATATATATAATACATACATATTGTAGTACAAAAAAAGCTGAATATATTAAAGATATGTAACACGATTTATCAAACGTTTTCGTTTTAAATCTCAAATACTGGTGAAACTTAACGAGTTAGATAAAATCAATGTACTACGTAATTGTGTGTCTTAAAAAGCTCTATAAAAAAGTCCACGACAGTATTTATTTATCTCTAAAGGATAACTCGATATAACAATTTTTATCCTTTACATATTAAAAAACATGTGTTATTTACGAAGCTGTTTTATACAATACAGTATTATTCCTCATTCAATTAAATACATTAAATACGTTGTATATTTCATGTAGATTAAAACTGCTCTTAATAGTATTTCATTAAAATGGATATCTTAGAAAATATCAGAGATTTAAGAAGTGGCTGTAAACAAAAATATGTAAACAGAAGTATTTTCTAGATTGGTTTTATATCTTTTTATTATTTTAAGAAATAAAAAAGGTAACAGTATTCTATTTTGTTATCAAATATAACGTTCCATTTAACAACGAACTTTAATTATGGAAGTAATAAGATTTCCAAGCCTTTAATTAATTTGCTAATTGAACTTATTAAAATGGGAACTCATTTAATATTTCTCGAGCCAACAAAGTGTTTTATTAGACGATAAATGAAATAAGTTAAGTTTACTTAAATGAGATATGAATTATTGCTCCATTTTGTTATTATAACTAGCTGTGTCCGCGTTGTTCAAGATAATTTGAAAATGTGTGACAATCCGGCTTAAATTATTAATCTAAAACATAGAATCTTTTATTATAAAGTAAGTAGCAGTCCGTTGACGTCCCATTGC
Organism: Elymnias hypermnestra; assembly: GCA_015832385.1. NCBI lineage: Eukaryota > Metazoa > Arthropoda > Insecta > Lepidoptera > Nymphalidae > Elymnias > Elymnias hypermnestra. The sequence goes on from JACTOM010000911.1 coordinate 359,100, forward strand.
TGGGCACAGGCCTCCTCACTCATAGGAGAGAGGGTTTTTAGACCACAAACCCCTCCACGCTGCTCCACTTGGGGTTGGCATAGTACACAAGTGCACTCTCTATTCTTTCACTCTCATAGGCCGATGTGACGGGAATCCAACACGATCAGAGAGAAATCAGGCGCAGGACAGACAGCTTAACGTGCTTTTCGAGGCACGGGGTGCAGCACCCCACCAACTTCTCAACTTCGGGCAAATATTGAGAAAATCTTAATAGAAAACTCAATATTGATTTTTGAATTGACTCGAACTCAGGACCTCATGTCTGTAGTGGAACATGGTAACCACTAGACCAATGAGGCATTTTTTTTATAAACGGATCTCAAATGTTACGAGCATATTGGTACGTGCTACAAATGTTATGAGGATATTGGAGCGAGTCACAAATGTTATGAGCAAATATTACGAGGATATTGGTGAGGGCCACAAATGTTGTGAGATTATATTGGAGCAGGTGACAAATGACATAGGTATATATCGGTGTGGGCTACAAATAATTCGAGGATATATATTGGTGCCACAAACATGAGGATGTTTGTGTGTGTCAGAAATCTTATGAGTGAGAGCCACAAATATTTCGAGGATTATAATGCGGGCCACAAATTTTACGATTATTTTGGTGTAAGCCACAAATGCTATGAGAATATATTGGGTGCAGGCGACAATTCTCACAGGCATATATTGGTGTGGGTTACAAATAATACGAGGATATTGACGAGGGCCACAAATGTTACGAGCATATTGGTGCGGGCCACGAATGTCACGAGGATATTGGTGGGAGTCACAAATATTATGAGCATATTTGTGGCGTGCATCAATATGGATGTTTGTATGTGCCAGAAATGTTATGAGTATATTGGTGTGAGTCACAAATGTTACAAGCATATTGGAGTGAGTCACAAATGTTATGAGCAAATATTACGAGGATATTGGCGAGGGCCACAAATGTTGTGAGAATATATTGGCGAGGGCCACAAATGTTGTGAGAATATATTGGTGCGGGCAACAAATGTTATGAGCATTTTTGGTGCGAGCTACAAAATTTTTATAAGGATATTGGAGCTAGTCACAAATAATATGAACATATTGGTGAGGGCCACAAATATTTCGAGAATTATAATGTGGATCACAAATGTTACGAGTATATTGGTGTGAGCCACAAATGTTACGAGCATATTCGTAATGTTATGAGCATAAATTAGTCCGGGCCACAAATGTTATGAGTATATTGGTGCGGGCAACCAATGTTATGACCTTTTATTGGTGCGGGCCACATATGTTACAAGGATATTCAAGCGAGTCACAAATATTTCGAGGATTATAAAGCGGATCATAAATATTACGAGTATATTAGTGCGTAGGCATGTTTGTGTTTGAATAACATGATTAGAAAAATTTTCATATTATAAGATATTTATTTAGTATGCTGCTTATTTGTATTTCTTTATGGTAAAGTTGTAATGTGTATATATATATACATATATGTCGGAGAATAAGAGAGAACGGAGAAGCATAAAGCACAGGGCCGTAGGATTCTCCGCCGATATCGTTATTAATTGGATCCATTATTTAATTTCTTACTCTGTGGGCGTTCGTGGGTAATGTTGGTGCAATCAAACACTTTGTTAATTAACTCGGATTATAATGCTCAATTACTTAATGTTCCCGATATCAATTTACACAAACTCATTAACAATAATAGCTAGGAACGCGACAGTTTCAACAGTCGACCACTCCGGCCGACCGCCGCTCGAGAACTGCCGAGAGACGGGCCGGACTGCCACTTATTTGACTCTGCCCCCACGCCGATACAAAGATGGCGCCAGCGTTCCACAGACTCTTGCACTCCGACATATATATATATATATACAATTTTGTGAATTAGAAATCCATTAAACGGGTGCCAACCTAAACGATATTTCCCATAGGTAAGTTGTACCAGATATAACCGAGTACCAATCTCGGAAGTCACGTCCACGTCTTTCAAACTCGTGTGTGAAGGCGTGCTTCGATTACCTAAATGGATATAAAAGTAAAAATGGCGATTGGTACAAGTAGAAATATAATTGTAATTTAACTTTCTTTTATAATGTCGGTGTGTTTGTTATTTCAAATTAAGACCTTTCTATCAAAAGCACATGAAAGTATATACAGTAGTTATGTCAGAAAGTAAAATTTTAATTTATCTGCCTGTCTGTATTTGTTTAGGCTAATCGGATGGACCAATTTTGACTATACTATTATTGGCGCATAACTAAGGTTATGAGGATTAAATTATACTACATTTATTTTAGAAAAAAGACTATAAAGAAAGGAGGAAAACGCTTTCAACTAAACCAAATTCAGTTTTGTCTACACTAATATTATAAAGAGGAAAGATTTGTATTTTTGTGAGTAACGAATAAACTCAAAAAGTACTGGACCAATTTTAATCATTCTTATTTCATTAGAAAGCTACACTATCACTGAGTAACATAGGCTATATTTAGTACTAGGTTACTATAGAAATCTTTAGAAATTCCTATTAAAACCAACAGAAGGTGTAAAAAAATTAGCCATAAAATGTCTTTCATCGCATACGCTGTGAAGAGTATTAATGATAGGACAAAAAACTCTTCGACAATATTATAGAATATATCAATATCTACAAAAAACTTTGCGAGACTATATGTCTAACTATTGTAGTTACGTCACTATAACTGCTTTTTTACATTTAACAAATCGATAGAAATGCCGATCAAAATCAGACCGTGTTATCCATACCATTTATCAATTTTTATCCAAATAAATAATTTAATATTCAAGACTGTCTTAATACCTGATGATTACTTTTTGAATTATTGAAATCGGATGTTCCATTCAAAAGATATCATGAAATTAAAATAAAAAAACATGCCGGCGGCGGCCGCCACACAGCGCATCGAGTAACTAATTCGACGAGAGAGGGGCAGTGCGGGAGAAAGGGGTGCACCATTATGAACTAGGTTACCTTCACTTAAAAAGTTCTTTTCAGAGCTACTTAGTTTTAGTATTAGGAGTCATACTTTTTCATAATATTTGTCAATTCATTGTAGCTTTAATTATCATGCTTATAACTTAAATATCTGTACCTATTTATGTCTACTCGTGCGAAGCCGAGACTGGCCGATTGTAATCTATATAATTTACACAATGTTTGAACGCGATAAACTCCCAGACTATTCAACTGATTTTCAAGATATTCGTTGTCATCGTCGCTTCAACCGATGGACGTCCACTGCTGGACATAGGTCTCACGTAATGATGTCCACAAGGCCCGATCTGGCGCCGTGCCTTGTGACCATCATTATATGGTTTTGCCAATAATCACCACGCTTGGCAGGCGGGTTGGTGATCGCAGTACTGACCCTCTCGCACCGATAACGCTGCTGCTCGTTATCGGTCTCTAGCATTTAGGTCAACGGGGAATGGATATACCGCCATTTATCGGTGTGGAATGTTATAGATAGGAGATTACACTATTCCAGATAGGAGTTTCGGGGAGGGGATATTTGGGTTGGGGAAAGGATAAAGTATAGCGGTAGTAACAGCTCGAGACACCCGGAGTCGCTTACCCGTGTACTTAGTAACTGGCCAGATTATCTGACTAAGCACCCTCTGGGACCTTCAAGATAATATTCATTTATATTTTTCATTTAACTAGAATTGTTCTGATTTAGGAAATACTAGCAATACCCCGAGGTTTCACCCGCGTAGATACCAATCTCGTAACAGTGGAAAGTCTACTAAATCGGACTTATTTTCTAAGATTGACATTTCTAAATTCGTTATATCTTTTGAAGGGAATGTAGTATTTTAATAATTCAAGAACCATTTTACAGGTATTGAAAGGGTCTTTAAGAAACTATTATTTAATATGATAATGATTAATATAGAGTACGAATAATATAGTGTGATTATTGCCAGCACTTTTATTAACTTTTATAATGTAAAAAAGTAGTTATAATGGCGTAACTACAGTCGTTGGATGTATAATATTACAAACTTTTTGTAGTTTTTAATACGTTCTATAATATTGTAGAACATTTTTTTGTTCTATGATCAATAGTTTCCTCAGCGTATGCGAAAATAGGATTTTATGTGACAAATTTTTACACACCTCGGGTTACATTAGTGCATTTTTATTAGAGATCCCTAATTCATTTGAGATAGTAATATAGTATATGTTGCTTAGTGAAAATGCAGCTTTCTAATGGTGAAAAAATTATTGAAATCTGTTTAGTAGTTTTTGTGTCAAAACATGCATACGAAAACACAAATGTTTTCTCATTGTAATATTAGTTTAGATAAGGTTTCATTTTAATTTATACAAAAAAAGTTTTCATCTATATGTCGCATGTCGGTGGCTTTGGAGTAGGGGTAAGGACGCTCGGGAGAGCAGTGAAAGCTAACATTAGCCATTTCAATTGCGTAATGGTTTCATAAAACCACGGATAGGGCGGAGGGCGGATTTAGGAAACTGCATGTCCTAATTTGTCTGAGTCTGGACTGTTGAGAGGCTTCAGCCGCGGCTAGTTACCACCCTACCAGCAAAGATGTACCACCAAGCAAGAGATGTATTCCCGTACCATGCTGTGTAGAAAACATTAGAGGTAGACTGCCTTTTATCAGATTAACGTGCTTCCATCTTGAACTGTATCATCACTTACTACTGTCAATAATAAAAGGAATGTCATTGTTCGCGCCAACTGGGCGTGAGAGGGCGCCTCTGCGCTACTCTATGAGCATAGAGCAATAGAGTCTATGGATTATCGGTAGTCTGTAGTCGTAAGAAGCCGAGCCGAGTTGTCAGCTCTCGAGGCGTTTTCGTAACCGACGCAAAAACGCTGGTCTCGGAGGTTTTTGCCTTGATTTGTCGGGAAAGTGCGGTAATTCACGCGTTTTGGATTGGTGCAGATGGTTAAACCTCGCGTTTCGAAGCCATATCCTAGCCCTACGACGAAGTGCGGCGGGCAGAGCGCGGCTAGGTTATTTCCGCCCACGCGGTGGCCGCTGTTGTTTCCCTGTTGTTCCTGTGTCTTTGGAATGGAAGAGAAGACCGACAAACCACTAAACAAAAGAAGAAGAAGACCGGTGTCGCCGACACCAGCCTTCCGCGACGCCTTGGCAGGTTACATACAAAAAACACACCCACGTATCATCTGCCAGGGCTCGCCGCCGTCGAGGAGATCGGCGCCTGGAGACCAGGTAAATGAACAAATCATCTTAGCAGCTCTTTGACCCCTGTGGAATCTTCCCTTAATTTTTCCTCCCGCCGTCTCGGGACCGAGTCGACCTGGACTTCTATGGGCCGGGTCCCAGGGTCGAGTCCATGCCAGGGTCACGGCCGGCGTGAACAGTCATATTTAAGTCTACATAGTTAGTGCGGTTCAAATAGTATCACATACAAGGTGTTTGGGAGACTGTTTCCGAAAACCGAAGACAGACGATAGTATTAATAACACCTTTGATGATGGCGCGGAAAAATAATAATATTTTTTAAAGATTCTATTAGTACTATTTACGCTTCATCATGTTAGTATAGCTAAATGAAAGGAAAATTTCTTACTAAATCATTACTATAATAAAGAAAACCAGTAATGAAACAAAAAATCAAAATCAGCTGGTGTCGGGTCAACGAACGCCCTGGCGCGGCGGCCATAGAGGTCGTTGACTCGTCAGCACTTTTTGTTTGAAAAAGAATGTATTTTTTATGAAACTATCGTTTCATTTTGCTGTGTTAACATGATGGGGGGAGGGGAGGGGTAAATAATACTAATAAAAAGTTTTTAAATATGATTGTTTTTAATCAAGATCGATTTTTATCCGTCCCATCATCAAAGGTGTCATCTTTCTTCGTTTTTGGACGTGGTCTCCTAACACCTTGTGTATTCCGCTACCTCATTTGACTTGAGCCAAAAGGTGTAAAACATCAAAGAAATGCTGTCCCAGAAAAGTCACAATCACCTCAGACGAATTTCAACCTCGAAAGCGAAATTGAATCAGAGCAAAATAATTTGTCACGTACCTTATATATAAATAGAATGGAGGTTTCTGAAGTAAAAATATGTTTTTCAGCAACATTCAGGTTGATATTTTATCTATTTTTAACGTATATTTTAATATATTTAACGTAATGTAGAATATCTTTACGTGGTAGAAAACGAAGTCGTTTCCGCTGTTTATTCACTTAAATCTTTTAAACTAACCAAGACATTTTAATGTAGTTTTTATCAATAGATAGAGTGATTCAATAGGAAGGTTTATATATATAACACATATTTATTTTGTTATGAAAAACCTACAAAAAATCAAAGAATTGTAATGTGATGTAGTAAGAAACATCTTTCTGTGCGCTTAAATCGCAAACGCTGGCTAAACCTTACGAAATAAATTAAGTTTATGTGCTACGGAATTGTATATCTTAAAAAGATCTATAAAAAAGTCAACAACAGTATGTATTTATCTTTAAAGGACAACCAACAGTATCCATCTTTATCTTTTACATATTACAAAATAATATGTGTTATTAACCAAGCTATTTTATACAATACAATATAATTCTTTATCTAATTAAACACATTACATACATTGTACATTTCATGTAGATTAAAACTGGCATTAATAGCATTTCATTAAAATGGATATTTTAGAAAATATCAGAGATTTAAACAAAAGTTATCAATGAAACTAACTTCAAACTACTCTCATGGAAAGTAGTGTGTATATACATCCGACGTACTCCAAAATAAAGACAGTAATCACATCAACGGAACCTAATAGAAATTTCGTAGATTTCTCTAGAGGAAAATGAAAAAAAATTACCTTCAAAGCTGAAATTTCCATACTGAAACGATATATATGTTAATTTTACTACAACGGTCTCACAAAAAAATATTCGACAAATTTTCCCTTACTTTCAATGCATCTATATTCTATTTTTCTATCTACTAGCGTGTTTTGAAGTGTCTGTTTGTAATATGTTCACATTTTGAATGAAAACATCTTGCAGATGATCAAAAAGAAAAGGGAAGTCTTAAATAAAAAGTACTAGCTTCAACTCATACAGAGGAAGATACAAGAGAAAAGAACACCAAGGAGAAGGGGGATCTCGCGGCTTAAAAATCTCCGGACTAGATTTAATCCAAGGACCAAATCCTTTTTCCTTGCGGCTGTATCGACGACCTCCAGTAAGAGAAGGAACCTTAAGAAGATTTATGGTTTTTACACCAATCTCCGGAACAGTTAAACTTTTTTTGACTGTACATTAAAAGACTGCAGACAATTACAGACAAATTGTATCTTTAATATTCATCAGAAACGAGGAATTGAAGAAGAATATGTTATGTTGAAAGACTAATGGTTCCAAATATTGGGCGGACACGTTTTTACTTGATGTTACATTGCTGATAGATTAACTATTAATGGTCGAAACCTTTCAGACTTTATTTTTTTTTAGTGTCCTTAGCTGTTAGCCCTCCTGGCTTTTTAGGAGACGGGGCAATCTCTTAGGGAGCCTCGCCATTTATTAATACTACTGGAAATGTAAGAGATGCCCTTGGAGCATTATAATGGTTTCTCCTGCGAGACCGAATCTGGGAGTGGAACAAAGTTGATCTTAAACTCGTATGATATGTGTGGAGTGGGATTAAATCGAGCTCATGACTGTGAGTGAGTTATCTAGGTTGTCGAAGACATTTCTGGCCAGACGGAGGTGAATTGGAAATATGTTTGTCGGGACTTATACCCACGACCTCTGTATGGAAAACTACTATTTACACCAAAACAACATCAAGGCTTTCAAATCTTGTATAGATTTGGAGAAATATTGGTACAAAGAAATTAATAAATCGATCCACGTTCTGGAATAACTTCACCAGGCCATGTACGATGATGATGATGGTGAAACTTTAAATGATGGTTTATGTAGGAATGGCTAGGTTGATTTACTGAAAACGAACGTGTTACAGATGAATTTTATTTCTGAGAAAAATTAATAACCACAGTAGGTCATTATTACAAATTATGCCAACAAAGAACACATTTATAGAAATGTTGTTATAAATGTTGTTAATATTGCAAGTGAAACAAAATACATAATGTAAGACTAAGACTAAGTATGAAAGAGCAAATAATTTATGCATAAAGATTTCAAGTTTAAAATACCAAAATGAACTAAAATAATAAAAATAATATCAACAGGAACTGGACAAATAAATAAAAGCAAGCATTAGAAGTAATAGTTGTAATACTGAAGGATATGATAATTACACAAAAGTAAACATTGGATACGACAAATATAATATTAATGCCTTATATAAAATGCAAGCGTATGGAAATAGTATAAAATATACACTCGGCAGCAGAAATTAATTATTATCAGGGACACAAATTGGTCCTACTCTACGGTATCCAACTGGACATTTATTGTGGTTTATTACACTTTCTGAATTTCTCACTCGCTTTGGTTTAGCAATCACTTCTTCGACAACTTCTTTATTAACCACTGTAGGTTTTAAATTTGCTTCATTTGCTACAGCATCTACTTTCTTAATTGTAACTTTTGCGGAACGGACATCCATTTCGTAATACTTTTTAAAATCACACGTTTCTTAGTGTCAACAGTTAATAAATGTTGGATACTTCAAAACAGATTACGTGTCCGAAAGACGTGAATCGATTCCTATTAGCTCAATGAATTTGTTTTCGTTTAGGCAAATGACGTTTATTTATATCCAGTCAGGATAATTGTGTAGGTAAATTTTCTTTACAATTATATACTCTAAATTTATTACAATAAGATTTGATATTGCTAATTTAGAGAAATATGGCGTCATGTAATTGTCCTACTTCAATAATGATAAGTCATGGAATTTCTTACTTTGTCCTTAAGATATTGATGATCCTAAACAGAGTAGTTATTGATGATGTTATTTTTTACTACAGATTTACATCTGTCCACAATCATGGTTGATGTAAAGACAAGATGAAGTCTCAGCTGATATGCCTTCGTTGTTTCGTGTTTTCTAAATTAAGGGATTATAATTACGTGATCTTGTTTATTGCTGACCGTTTAACCTTTAACTGTAACGTCATCTGATGGTTAGAAATCACACAGTCTAAGATTAACATGGTTAACTCGGTAAGAAGTAATTTACCTCTTATGGTATCTAGACAGTATCTTACTGGAATGCAAATTTTGCTTCGTATTTATTGCTTTAATGAATTAGGCAGAGTTTTCAATGAAAGCTCTTAGCTTAATTTCTTCCGGCAGTTTAGCAATTATCGTTATATTTCCAAACAATTAAGATAAAATATCTCTGAAGACTCTGGAAGATCTCAATGCAATGCTCGATGACCTCAGCAGAGCTTCTCGACAGGTGACCCTAAAAATTAACATGGATAAGACGAAAGTTATGTTCAATATTCATGTTCCGCTCCACCCAGTCATCGTTGAGAACTCTACACTCGAAATTGTTGACGAGTATACATACCTGGGACACATAGTCCAGCTAGGTAGGTCCAATTTCGAGAAAGAGGTCAACCGCCGAATCCAGCTCGGTTGGGCAGCGTTCGGGAAACTACGCCAGATATTTTCGTCCGATATCCCTCAGTGCCTGAAGACGAAGCTCTTCGAACAGTGCGTGTTGCCAGTGATGACCTACGGCTCCGAAACGTGGTCGCTGACTATGGGCCTCATTCGAAAGCTCAGAGTCACTCAGCGTGCGATGGAGAGGGCTATGCTCGGAGTTTCTCTACGCGATCAAATCAGAAATGAGGAGATCCGTAGCAGAACCAAAGTCACCGACATAGCCCTACGAATCGCGAACCTGAAGTGGCAATGGGCGGGGCACATAGTCCGATGAACCGATGGACGCTGGGGTCGGAAAGTGGTGGAATGGACCCCGCACTGGACGACGCAGTGTAGGAAGACCCCCCACAAGGTGGGGGCAGCTGGAGCCAGGCGGCATAACATCGGGCCTTGTGGGCATCATTTTGTGAGACCTATGTCCAGCAATGGACGTCCATCGGTTGAAGCGACGACGAAGAAGATAAAATATTAACAAAGTATATACCTTTTATTGACTTCTGACTATAAATTTTCTGAAACATCAGGATATAATTAACAATATATCTGCAATTTATACCCTGTTTAAATATTTTTATAAAGAAGTCAAGTCTTTGTTTTTCTATGTTCATTTATTTTACTGTTGTCTGTTGCGTATTCGTTTTGTATCTTGTTAATATTTGAACAAACTTTCCTGTATTATTCATTAGTGACTGATAATTAATGTTTAAACCCAATTTATATATACTAATGATACACACCGCCTTCACAGGGATAGTAAAGCATATTATGCCTAAATGTTTTGTCTGTTATAGGACCACAAGTGTTGAATGTGTGAATACCTAAGATTCCTTAAGTATTTTATGTTCCATTTTATGTTCTTTTACAGCAAATAATTTAAATCAATATCTTATAAATCATCATTAAAGTAATTTAACCATGTGATACGCCTCTACGCTCTTACCTATTGTTAAACTATATTTTAAGTAATCAATTTCATATATATAAACAGTTTAGTTCAACTTTATGTCTCATCACCATCATTATCAAGTGCCTTCTTCAAAATGAAGATCATTCGGTGGAAAATTTCTCTTTAATTGTACGTGGTTATGATTGATCTCTCGTGTATCCATTCTTCGGTCTACCAGGTCCTCTATTCTTGAGATCCTGCTCTCTAGAATCAACTTTGATTACTCAAATAGGCGATCATTTGCATATGTTCAATTTCAAACACATTCAACACTTGTGGTCCTATGACAGACAAAACATATAGGCATAATATGCTTTACTAACCGTGTGAAGCCGGTGTGTATCACTGGAATATATCAAATTATGTATCCGTTTACACGATTTCCCAATTACGTGATGATTTTCTAAGAATAAAATGGATAACTGACTATGAGGTATCCTTTTTATTCTGAAAAAATGGTCAACAAGTCCGAATCGTGACCGAAGTTTTGCCACGGCCAATTTCATGCAGAGATTAGCCATTTGTTTGGGAGATAGTATAGTGCTGAAGAGTATGTTCTTAGAAAAATGTACTCTCTTTTTCTTCACGACCAGAGTGACATCAGGTGCAGGACCGACTGCAAAATGTGCTCTGCGAGGCACGGGGTTGGAGCACACAGACAATAACACAACACAGGCCAAATACTAAGAATTTCTTAACAAAACTTCAATGTCAACCTTGAATTTGCCCTATTCAGGATTATACCAATAGATCAATGAAGCTGTTAAAAGATATATCGTAAACATAGTAACTATTGTATTAAACTAACTAGTATATTATATATCGGAGATCATAAGGACCTAAATCGATGACATTCAGATGTCACATGAGGCCTGTGCCCAACAGTGGGACTTAAAAATGACACTCCTTACCTTTTTGATAGGTCTGCCACCGTAGACCCACTTGTTATTATACTCTCTATACTTATACCGACTATGACATTGGAAATTTATACGGATACAGTATTATGCGACCGCATAATTAATATCACATTGAGTCACAGCAAAGCTTAGGTTTACTAATTAGTGAATAAAACTCACTTTACGTTTCGTACGCTCCTTCTAAACGAGGGTGGAATTTAATAACTTTTTATTGTCCGGAAGTGGAGCCTATTTCCTACGGCCGCATTCTTGATAAACGTATATTGATTTTATTTCGAGGTGAATAATAAATGTTATCGACAGAAGCATGTTAGGATTAAAACTCAAAGAAGAATAAATAACAAAATAATAATATAAAGACATTAAAAGGCAATAAAAATCATCAGAGCGTTAAAATGGAAATGGGCAGGACATGTATGCAGACTAATTGACTCAAGATGGACAAGAATGGATTCCCAGAGACAAGAAAAGAACAATAGGGCCACAAAAGAAAATATGGAGAGATATCTTTAAGGAAAGTGTAGGTCCAGACTGGATGCGCCAAGCCAGAGATAGAGCTAACTGGAAGAATTTGGGGGAGCCCTACGCCGAAGAGGCGACTTTTACGCCAGACTAATTTGACTAAATATCAATGACTACTTGACTAAATACATTAAGAATATAATTATTGACATTAAAATTTCAAAATATATATTAAAAAAGAAAATTAACCCGGACAAAAAATGACACAATTTGCAAGATCACTGTTTATTTAATTATACTATCAATGGTCCTGGAAACATTTTATAACTTGACATTCGTACGCGTAATAGTGAATAAAGGCTTTTTATTATTAATAGATATTATACAGTGAAATCGTGAAAGAAGCTGTAAGAAAGAAAAAAGAAGAATACAGTGATATGTATGATAGGAGACTTTCTGATGATTTTCAGTCAAACAAAAAGTTTTTCTGGAAATCAATACAATTTGCCCGAGGGAGATCTACTTCCTCGGAGCTTTGTAAAATCAGAAGTTTAGATGGAAGTTTAATAAAAGGAGAAGAATGGATATTGAAGAGATGGAAGGATCATTTTGAAAGTTTGTTTGAAAGAAATGAAGCAGAGGTAAATATGGCCTCTGCGGATAGCAATGAATGTAAGACAAGTGATAGCGAGATTAGTATGGATGACATCATGAAAGCGATAAAAGGTATGAAATCAGGTAAGGCTGCTGGGTATGACAGAGTGTCAGTCGAGATGCTGAAGGCTGGCCGCGGGATTGTGGTAGCTCAGCTGTACTGCCTTTTCAATATATGCTGGGAGAAAGGTCAAGTCCCAAGAGATTGGAGCAAGGCCGTAATTGTCCCTCTATATAAAGGAAAAGGGTCACAGCAGGAGTGCAAAAATTACCGCGGTATCAGCCTTCTTAGTGTCGTCGGCAAATTGTATGCAAAGATATTAATTGAAAGGGTGATTAATGAAACTGATGGGAAAATATGGGACGTGCAAGCGGGATTTAGAAGAGGAATGGGATGTACGGATCAGGTCTTTTCTTTACGGTGCATAACTGAAAAATGTTTGGCTAAACACCAAAAAGTTTATTGCGCGTTCGTAGATTTAGAAAAGGCCTATGATCGAGTGGTGAGGAATGAGCTGTGGTCAACGTTATCTACGTATGGGGTGAGCGGTTGTCTGATCCAAGCATTGAAGTCTCTCTATGAGGGTTCTAGTGCCTGTGTCAGAATAAACGGAGCGTACACGGAGTGGTTTCCTGTCGAAAGAGGTGTTCGACAGGGATGTGTTGCGTCACCATGGCTGTTCAACCTATTCATGGATAAATGTTTGACAGATTTAAAAGAAAGTATGTATGGGTTAAGAATGAATGAATTACTCATCAAATGTTTACTCTACGCTGATGATCAAGTAATACTTGCGTCATCCGCTAACGAGCTTCAGGAGATGCTAAATATTATGAATGAAGCTTTGAAAGGGAAAGGAATGAAAGTGAATGTAAACAAAACGAAAGTTATGCTTTTTGAACGAGATGAATCTATGATGAATGGCAATATTTTGATAGATGGGGAACAAGTGGAAGAGGTGAAAGAATTTGTATACTTGGGATCTAAATTTACAAAAGATGGAACATGTGAAAGTGATATCGAAAGGAGAGTGAATGCAGGGAATATGGTAAATGGTGCTCTGCATGCTTTTATGAATAGCCAGATGGTGTCTCAAAGGGCTAGACTGGCAGTGCATGCTGGAGTGTTGGTGCCAACACTTATGTATGGTAGTGAAAGTTGGGTATGGCAGAAGAATCACAAAAGTAAAATAAATGCGGTAGAGATGAGAGCGTTGAGAAGCATGAGTGGATTAAAACTGAGTGACAGAGTAAGAAATAGTGTGATAAGAGAACGTTGTGGTATAAAAGAAGACGTAGTGACTAAAATTGAGAAAGGTATGCTTAGATGGTTTGGGCATGTAGAGAGAATGAATGAAAGGAGACTGACAAAAAGGATTTATGAGTCAAGAGTGAATGCGAAAGTTGGAAGGGGAAGACCAAGGCGAACGTTCCTGGACCAAATCCAGGACATTTTAAATAACGGCCAGGTCAAGAGTACTCTAAACCGACGAACTTGTATGAAAGGTTTAATGAGATTGAAAGAAGCGAAGGAGATATGCAAGGATCGTGGCAAGTGGAAGGATGTTGTCTCTGCCTACCCCTATGGGAATGAGGCGTGATGCTATGTATGTATGTATGTATACAGTACGAGAATGGATAGATATTTGCATTTTTTTTAAATGTTGACGCTTGACTGTCTTTTTACATGATGGTATATTATTATTATTATTTCGCGGTGGCGCCCGCTGAGGGAGCGGATGCACTTCGACCCTTGTGGATCTTTTGTACGCGCCCAATCCTTTAATCTCCCTTAAATGCACTCAAAACCTTATTCCAGAAGTTTGAGAGTAGGATTTAGGCTGGAGTCGTTAAAGTCTTCTGGTTGCGGATAGGACACTCCCAGCAGACTCATTCTTGTCCTAGCTAAGCCATTGCATTCGCACAGTAGGTGCCTTATCGTCTCTTCTTCCTCAATGCAGGCTCTGCAAGTAGAGTCTACTGCAATGCCCATGGTTTTTAACATAGCCTTTGTACTGTAGTGGTCCGTTGCAATTGCCACTGCATACCTTACCTGTCTTCTACTTAAGTTTTTAAAACTTTTCGTAAAGCCCGGTTTTACTGCATCCAAGAACGTCTTGGAATGCCTTAGGCCCCTATAATTGTGCCTTTCAGCCAATTCTCTTTTGCTGGCATATTTCGATAGTGCGGCATTTATCACGAACGGTGCTATTGCTATACAGGGTTCAGGATCTATGAGGCTCGAGCCAGCTCATCCGCTTGCTCGTTGCCCTTTATACCTTCATGACCCGGTACCCATGCAAGCCTTACCGTATTGTCTTGTCCAAGGCAATTAAGGCTTCCTACGTGATGGTAAGTGACGATAGAATCTTATAAGAGGTGACTAGAACGAAAAAAATTGTGAGGAAACTTATCTTTGCTGGTAAGTAGCAGCGCATCAATTATTCGATTATTTTAATAGATACAACCTGCTTCATTCTGAGCAATACGGATTTAAAAAGAGGACTACAGACGAGGGCGAGTCCCTCATGAAACATATTTTTGATGCTTGGGAAAAGTACCAGAATCCGCTAGGAATATTCTGTGACTTTTCAAAGGCTTTTGATTGTGTAGAACATAGCACTCTCAACCTTATATTAAGTCATTATGGTGTGAGAGTAGGGGCACTTAATTTGTTGAGTTCGTATCTTAAAATAGAGTATAAAAGGTTATTATTTCGTAAATGACGTAGAGTCTTCGGGATCACCGGTAAAAATGGGTGTCCCACAAGGTTCAATACTTGGCCCTTATTTATTCATAATCTATATACATATAAGAGACATTCACGATATTTCTGGAACCATAAGGCGTAGAGACTAGGAATTTGGTAGGAATATTCCTTTTGCCTAGTAGACGTCATCTGAGAACGGAATTTACGAAATTCCACCCGCAAAGGGTATCTTAATTTAAAAAATTCAAACTTTCCCATTAAAAAAAAACTTCACATTTACAACTATGTCTTTTACGGTATGTAAAACTTTGTTAGAATATTTTATTTGACGAAATGGAATCCATCAAGAGTAAATATTAGGATATTCCACACTCAAAGGGCAGTGCGGGTATGTTTCTTATTTGTAAAACAATTTGCCTAAATTAATGAAAATGCTACCAAAAAAAACATTCCACGCAATCGAAGTCGAGGATTCCGCTAGTATATTTATATGTTTATCATACCATGTGAAAGACAAATGTGATACAGTGCTATTTGCTGATGACACGTCCTTGATACGTAAATAGTACCCCATCACTTGTCTCACATTGGTCTTCAGTTAATAATTTAATATTAAACTCGGTAAAGACAACGTATGTTGAGATCAATTTGCCAAACGCAAAAGAAATTTGTTCAAATATTATAATTAATGATAATCCTCTAAAGAAAGTTAAATCTGTAGATAAGGTATTCTTAGGTGTACCATTAGACTCAACACTTCAATGTGGTGCCCATATTAAGACTCTGGCGAGTGAACTTAGTTCCGCTTCATTCGCTGTTAGAAATGTTAATAAATACACTAATGTTCAAACTGCCAAAATGGTGTATTTCGCTTATTTTCAAGGCATATCTTACGGCATACTGTTATGGGGTAATGCTGCGGAAATTGAAACTATATTTATTTTACAAGAAAGAGCTATACGTGCAACATATCAATTAGGGTTTCGTTTTTCTCTAAGAGATAAATTCAAAGAAACATCAATTCTCACAGTACCGTCGCAATATATATTGAATAACATACAAAAGTATAATAAACAATTTTAATGCAGGAAACCTGTAATATCTGATTTTTTAATAAGTTTTACTATACCATACCGTAATGAGTAATATAATGTTGATGATTATTTAAGCGATGAAAATGTTTGGACTCGATTCCAGTTGCAAAAATTTAAAGGATTAACCGCTGAATTTATTGCCGGTTTCATCTCAGTGGATTCCACTTTCCAAACCGGTTGTAGATCTGTTACCAACGGGCATACTCACGATTCAAACATGCTTTGAATTGAGCTTACTTGAAAAAATATTTTGATCTATCTTTCCCTTTTCGCCAACATACAGACTGTCAGCTTGTTCCGGTTAACTTCTGAAACGGCTGGACCTATTTTGATCGGACTTTCACTAGAAGACAGCTAATGTTGTAAGGCATAACTATTATTTTAGAGAAAAATTTTATCGATTCTTTACCACAAGACTAAGATATATGTTACTAGCGTATTTCATGAAATTCCTTTAATGGCTTCAATCAATTCTGTACTATAATTAAGTTGACACGATATACCTCAATAACACGAGTAAATGAAGTGTTTCATTTATCATTTCAAAGCAATTTTTATTTGTTAGACGATTTCTATTTCACATGCTATTTTCGATTACACAGAAAGATAGCCTTTCTATTTCATATACTATTATAATACAATCCAAAACAACAGCGGAAACATTTGTTTTTGTACGCATGTTTGTAATCCTTTGACACAAAAACTACTGGATCGATTTAAAAAAAATTTCACCATTAGAAAGCTGCATTTACACGAGTGACGAAGGCTATATTATTTTCTCCAAAAAAATAGAAATCCCTAATAAAAAATGCATTATTGTAACCCAAGGTGTGAATAAATTAGTTATAAAAAATCTGTCATCGCGTGCGCTTCGTAAACTATTGACGATAGAACAAAAAATTGTTCTACAATATTATAAAACGTATTAATATCTACGAAAAAGTCCATGATATCATATTTCCAACTACTATTTATGCGACTATAACTAATATTTTGCATTTTAAAAGTTAATAAATATGCCGACAATAATCAAACCTTATTATTCATTACTGATACATTATGTGTTAATTTTTATCATATTTAATTAAAGATGATTTTAATAATTGTAAGATGCTTTTTAAATTATTAAAATCGGACATTCCATTCAAAAGATATAACGAATTTTAAAATGTCAATCTAAAGAAAATTGTAGCGACCCTTATAACTGGTCCTGCGACTGGTGAGTGAGCTCGTATTCCAAGGATACCAATGATACCCACCGATATATCTATACTGGTTTTATTTTTATCAAGCAAACAATTATTGGGGCGATTTTTAAAAAATCTTTCATTACCTCCTCGAAATCAAGAATTTTTCAATACTAAATAGTGTATTAATCAATTTTAAAATGTATTAGTTAGATATTTAATTGATGTAAAGTAAAACCTGTATATAGATTAGATTATGAATGTGTGTATCTAATAATTTGAAAGGAAGTTATTGAAAACTAAGTGAAATGTAAATTTTACAGGCATTGCTAGTATACAATGAAATACTAAAGAGTTATAGAGTCTAATATGACAGTTTACTTATTTATTTATTTATGCACCAAGAGACGTCACAAAAAGAAAATTAACATTAATAAAGTGGGAGAATTTTATCAAAATCAAATCAAAATCTAAACATTCTTTATTCGAGTAGAATCAAAAGCAGTTTTAAATCGTCAGCAGTCTACCACCGGTTCGGAAAGTTGAATCCGCTGAGACGAAACCGGCAAGAAACTCAACGGTTACTCTTTTAGAAATAGTTGTGTATGTTACAATGTGTACAATATTTTGCCTCTGTGAGCAAGTGGAATCAAGTACAAACATTTATAACGCTTAAATAATCTTCAACACTATAAAATGCCTAATCGGGGTAGGCAGAGACCACGTCCTTCCACTTGCCACGATCCTTGCATATCTCCTACGCTTCTTTCATTCTCATTAAACCTTTCATACAAGTTCGTCGGTTTAGAGTGCTCTCTACCTGGCCGTTATTTAAAAGGTCCTGGATTTGGTCCAGGAACGTTCGCCTTGGTCTTCCCCTTCCAAGTTTCCAGCATTCACTCTTGACTCATAAATCCTTTGTGTCAGTCTCATTTCATTCATTCTCTCTACATACCCAAACCATCTAAGCATACCTTTCTCAATTTTAGTCATTACGTCTTTTTTTATACCACAACGTTCTCTCATCACACTATTTCTTACTCTGTCACTCAGTTTTAATCCACTCATACTTCTCAACGCTCTCATCTATACCGCATTACCCAACTTTCACTACCATGCATAAGTGTTGGCACCAACACTCCAGCATGCACAGCCAGTCTAGCCCTTTTAGACACCATCTGGCTATTCATAAAGGCGTGCAGAGCACCATTTACCATATTCCCTGCATTTAATCTCCTTTCAATATCACTTTCACATGTTCCATCTTTTGTAAATTTAGATCCCAAGTATACAAATTCTTTCACCTCTTCCACTTGTTCCCCATCTATCTTCACCTCTTCCACTAAAATAAATTCATCTCTTTCAAACAGCATAGCTTTTATTTTGTTTACATTCATTTTCATTCCTTTCCTTTTCAAAGCTTCATTCATAATATTTACCATCTCCTGTAGCTCATTAGTATATGACGCTAGTATTACTTGATCATCAGCGTAGATTAAACATTTGATGAATAATTCGTTTATTCTTAATCTTTTAAATTTGTCAAACAGTTATCCATGTATAGATTAAACAGGCATGGTGACGCAACACATCCTTGCCGAACCCCTCTTTCGACAGGAAACCACTTCGTTTATTCTGACACAAGCACTAGAACCCTCATAGAGAGACTTCAATGCTTGAACCCGATATCGTTGACCACAGTTCACTCCTCACCACTCGATCATAGGCCTTTTCTAAATCTACGAAAGCGCAATAAACTTTTTGGTGTTTAGCCAAACATTATTCAGTTATGCACCGTAAAGAAAAGACCTGATCCGTACATCTTATTCCTCTTCTAAATCCCGCTTGCACGTCCCATATTTTCTCATCAGTTTCATTAATCACTTAATATAAACACTTAATATAAGTCTTGCCGTTTATGTTATAGATGTGATCAGGTAAACAGTAATACCCCAGTTTGAAATTATTAAAATAATAGAAAATTTGTTGATTGATTCACAAAGTAAACATACCCTTACATTAACAAACTAAAAACTCAAACAGAACTCGCTTTGAAAACGTAAACATTGAAAGCTGCAAAACAAACGCTATAAAACAAATATGATGTACGTTAACATTGACCTGCGATATCAATCGATCCAGTAATGAATTTATACGGAGGCTTTAATTATAAATTGATGTTGAATTGCTAGATAGGCGAGGAATCATCCATTTTTAAGGCACAGCTGTTTGAATAGCACATGTCTTGTCCCACAGAAAATAGTCCCTATTGGACGGTACTTTGAAATAGTAACACGTCAGTGCGAAACTTGTACGACAGTGAAATTATAAATCGATCACTTTGCCTAACAGTTTGTGTAACATCACACGTATTTCAGGAGAAATTATGGTTAAATTTCATATATTAATTCTCTAGTCTTTAATAATTAAATAACTTTACTGTCACAACTAAAATTGCGTAGTCTGGAATAATCTTTCAAGGTAATTCATATGTTATTTTTGATTAAATGACTGCCTCGTTGGTCTAGTTAGCATGTTCGACTACAGACATGAGGGTTCGAGTCCTGGGTCGGGCCAATTCAAATATCAATATTGAGTTTTCTATTAAGATTTTCTCAATATTTGCCCGAAGTGGCTCGGAGAGCACGTCCTGCGCCTGATCTTTCTCCAGTCGTATCAGCTCTAAAATCCCTCTCTCATGCGAGTGAGGAGGCCTGTGCCCAGCAGTGGTACGTAAATGGACTGCTACATACTTTACTTTTTTTACTTTTAAGAATCAAATATGAAATAAGTTATGAATAATAAGAATTGCACATTCTGTAATAATTTGTCAAGGTAATACCTTTGCAATTTATGATTTAATTATAAAAACTCTCCTTACATTTAAAAAATAATTAAGTTATTGATTTAAGTATAATGTTTTAAGGTAATGCATATATTATTTATGATGTCACTGATAAAAAGTCTTTTGAAATAAACAAAGATGGTTTATTAATAATTATATTATAACTTTATTATAATTATAATTCAAATTGCGCAGTCTGGAATAATCTTTCACGGTAATTCATGTCATTTTTGACTAAATATATCAAAGTCCCTTTACTTTTAAGAACAAAATACGAATTAGTATATGGATATTTGAAATTACGTAGTTTTGAATAATCTTTTAAGGTGATGCATAAATCAGCTACAGGAGATGGTAAATATTCTGGATAAAGCTTTGAGAAGGAAAGGAATGATAGTCAATGTAACAAAACGAAAGTTATACTTTTTGAAAGATATGAGTCTTTGGTGAATGGCAATATTTTGATAGATGGGGAACAAGTGGAAGAGGTGAAAGAATTTGTACACTTGGGATCTAAATTTACAAAAGATGGAACATGTGANCTTTTATGAATAGCCGGTGCTCTGCACGCCTTTATGCATAGCCAGATGGTGTCTCAAAGGCCTAGACTGCCTGTGCATGGAGGAGTGGAAGTTGGGTATGGCAGAAGAAGCATAAAAGTAAAATAAATGCGGTAGAGATGAGAACGTTGAGAAGTACGAGTGGATTGAAACTGAATGACAGAGTAAGAAATAGTGTGGTAAGAGAACGTTGTGGTATAAAAGAAGATGTAGTGACTCAAATCGAGAAAGGTATGCTTAGATGGTTTGGGCATGTAGAGAGAATGAATGAAAGGAGACTGACAAAAAGGATTTATGAGTCAAGAGTGAATGCGAAAGTTGGAAGGGGAAGACCGAGGCGAACGTTCCTGGACCAAATCCAGGACATTTTAAATAACGGCCAGGTCAAGAGTACTCTAAACCGACGAACTTGTATGAAAGGTTTAATGAGATTGAAAGAAGCGAAGGAGATATGCAAGGATCGTGGCAAGTGGAAGGACGTGGTCTCTGCCTACCCCTATAGGAATGAGGCGTGATGCTATGTATGTATGTATATATAATTTATGATTTCATTGATAAAAAGTCTTTTAAAATAATCTTTCAAGGTAATAACTACGTGATTTATATTTAAATATATCAAACTCCCTTTACTTTTCAGAATAAAATAGGAATTAGTTTATGAATAATTAAAATTGCGTAGTTTTGAATAACCCTCTAAGGTAATACATATATATTGTTTGATTTAATAATAAAATGTGATGTATAATAAAGAATAATATGTTTGAAAGTAAAACTTACTTTTCAATATGTGAATCAAATATTAAACAAAATTCACGAATTCCTTGCGCTATGTATACCAAAAACATATTTTTTGTTATATATGTTTATTTTGGCTGATTTTTGTAACAATTGGACCATTTTTGAGGGAATTTCACTGGTAGAGAATAGCTGATTCGACCAACATTCCCTAAAGCATCACATAATTAAGAGTCCCCTTACCTAAGTATACTAAAGCAACAAATAAAGCTTATACCATTTGTCTCATTTACTTTGATAACACGTAAGAACGAAACAAAAGTATAGATTACTTAACATCCCACGTATATCATAAGCAATATTAATAATCTTTCGATGTAAAAATATATATGTCGGAGAATAAGAGAGAACGAAGAAGCATAAAGCAGGGGCATAGGGTTTTCCGCCGACATCGTTATTAATTGGATCTATTATTTAATTTCTTATTCTGTCGGCGTTCGTGGGTAATGTTGGTGCAATCAAACACTGTGTTAATTAACTCGGATTATAATTTTCAATCACTTAATGTTCCCGATATCAATTTACACAAACTCCTTAACACTAATAGCTAGGAACGCGACAGTTTCAATAGTCGACCACTCCGGCCGACCGCCGCTCGAGAACTGCCGAGAGACGGGCCGGACTGCCACTTATTGACTCTGCTCCCATGCCGACAGAAAGATGGCGCCAGCGTTCCACAGACTATTACACACAAACCAGCGATCCACAGATTCTTGCACTCCAATATATATTTATGTAATTTAACTGATGATACAAAAATTTTCAGTAAACGATGTTTTTTTGTAAAAACTCTTTCATCGTTTGCTATATTATTATAAATAAAATTATGTAGAACATCAGAAATTAAAAGAAAACTTAACCACAATAGTAACATTTCAAATGCAACCTCCTTAGTGCATTTGATAATACAAACTTTTTTAATGTAACCTTATTGGTTTGACATAACTGACAGCGATTGACAAATACGCATATCTATATATAAGCAACTTTTTTATCTATGTTTTGATAAACTTGAAAAGTACTGGACCGATAGGCATGAGACCATGACCATTCGACGCGGAATTAATTGTAGAAGGTTTTAGGCTATTCATTTTTTGAATTCCATCAACACTTTACCATTTTATTTTTCAAATTTATGTGAATAATCATTTATAATATAAAATGAATCGCAAAATATGTCGGTAAGCGCATAACTAAACAACGCCTGGGTCAATTTTGACAATTCTTTTTTTTAAATGTTTTTTGAAGTCCAAGGATTTACGGCGAGAAAATTTCGAATAATTGCAGGAGAAAACCCTAAACAGCTCTTCTCCGTTTCCCATACATAAGTTTTCTATTTTAATTAACGAAAGTCAATTTGACCTTTAATGCTATTCAATAAAGTACATAATAAATTATTCCTTCCACAGACTGTTACACACGAACCAGCGATCCACAGAATCTTGCACTCCGACATATATAATGTGTATAACTTAGCTTAAAATATAGATAAATTAAAATTAAGTACAAATAAATGAGGTGTGGCTGTGTTATAGACACTGCCTTTTGTTGTACGTGAATACGTCTCGTAACAGGACTTCCCCCTACGCAGGACGCGATGTGTTACAGTCCTTACTTAGCGTAATAAATTCTATGATCCTTTAGCTATCCAGTTGTGTGATTGAATTTTGGATGGAGGTGATAGATACGAGTATATAGCTACAACAATAATCTTTCAAGGTAATACAAAACCCTTTTATTAATCGACTTAAAAAAAGGAGGAGGTTATCAATTCATCTGTATTTTTTTTTATGGTTGTTACCTCATATCGTATATTATATCGACTGAGTGGACCGATCTTGATGTTTTTTTTTAAATGGAAGGTGGTGCTCGTCATAGGGTCCCATTTTTTTTAAATCCAGTTCTGATGATGGCATCCATGAGAAAACCGGATAAGTCTTAAATTTGCATAAGCATGTGCGCGACAAATGGACGAATAACTCAAGATCACGCCAACCGATTTCGATGATTCTTGTTTTATTGGAAAGGATATACTTCATGTCTTGTTTTGTGATAGTTTGGTAAGGTTCTGATGATGGAATCCATGACAAAGTGACGGAACTCTTCAATTCTTAGTAGCATATGAACGATACCCGGCAGAATCTTCTATAGGCTATCCAGATATTTGAGTTGCCTACCGTAACTTTGGTATGGTCAAGTGCTAGTCGTAGTTAAATATGAAGATCAATGGAACTCCTCAACGGCTTACAGTAAGGGTGCGGTTTATAGCAGAAAATATAAGTGTCTGTATTCAAATAGCAATGCGCTAACGTTTGTTGCTGAATTGCAACACGTGAATTGCTGACACCGACTCCGAATATAATAATACGAAGAACACTATAAAAGAATACGCAATCATTTCTTACTTTTTAGAGCATATTATTATATTTGTAAGTCTGTTTTGAAGGCGGTTCATTTTTTGTTAAAATCTTCATTTATAATTAAAGTAAAAAAACATTATAACTAACTATCTCACTATTTTAATTGCCAGATGATGACGAAAATGAAGACCCAAGGCCTCGTGTCGGATTTAATGCCAAACATTAAGTTAATGCAAGCAGCAGGACATTTCTTGTTTAATTATCATTCAGGTAATATTAAAGCTTAGAGCTTTTTACTGTGTTTTTAATAAGCTCAATTATAAGATTCACGTTTTTAAATCTGGTAAACTTTGTTTATATAAAACGTAGACTGTTTGGGAATATGTTAATACCAAAAGCTTCGATTTGAATCCAGATTATTATACTCATTGGACGATTAGTTTTGGAGCTTTTGTGTTGAGTGAGTGATAGTTTTTTTGATGATATATCGTGATCCAGTGGGGATATGGGAAGACCTGTTCTTGCGGAGCGTCTACATTGCGAGAGGAATGTATGAACCTATTTCAAGTCAATTAAGCACGAATATTTACGAGATCCAGATATAAGTGAGCGTCTATTTCGCTTTTGCAAATAGGTCTGCAATATTTAAAGTTTTACAGCGAGGAATGAGCTGTGGTGAACTTTATCTACGTATGGGGTGAGAGGTAGTCTAATTCAAGCATTGAAGTCTCTCTATGAGGGTTCTAGTGCCTGTGTCAGAATAAACGGAGCGTACACGGAGTGGTTTCCTGGCGAAAGAGGTGTTCGACAGGGATGTGTTGCGTCACCATGGCTGTTCAACCTATTCATGGATAACTTTTGACATATTTAAAAGAAAGTATGTATGGGTTAAGAATGAATGAATTACTCGTCAAATGTTTACTTTACGCTGATGATCAAGTAATACTTGCATCATCTGCTAATAAGCTATAGGAGATGGTAAATATTGTGAATGAAGCTTTGAAAAGGAAAGGAATGAAAGTGAATGTAAACAAAACGAATGTTATGCTTTTTGAAAGAGATTAATTTTTCTTTTTTATCGCTGACAGTTCAGCGCTTGACTGTAATCTCACCTGATGGTAAGTGATGATACAGTCTAAGAACGCTCATCTGATAAGGAGCGATATACCCCTTATGATTTCTACACAGCATCGTACCGGAACAGAAATTTCTTTGTTTGGCGGTACGTCTTTGCTGGTAGGATGGTAACTAGCCACGACTGATGCCTCCCACCAGTCCAGACTCAGACAAATTAGAAAATATAATTTCTTAAATTTGTCCTGCCGGGGATCGAACCCGGGAGCTCTTCTAGCAAAGCGAATACTCACACCACTGCGCTATCCATCCCATGATGAGATTAATTTATGATAGATGGAAATATTTTGATAAATGAAGAACAAGTGGAAGAGGTGAAAGAATTTGTATACTTGGGATCTAAATTTACAAAAGATGGAAAGTTAGAAAGATATTGAAAGGAGAGTGAATGTAGGAAATATGGTAAATGGTGCTCTGCATGCCTTTCTGAATAGCCAGATTTTGTTCCAAAGGGCCAGACTGGCAGTGCATGCTGGAGTGTTGGTGGCAACACTTATGTATGGTAGTGAAAGTTGGGTATGACAGAAGAATCACATAAGTAAAATGAATGCGGTAGAGATGAGAGCGTTGAGAAGTATGAGTGGATTAAAAAGTCAAGAGTGAACGGGAAAGTTGGAAAGGGAAGACCAAGGCAAACGTTCCTGGACCAAATCCAGGACATTTTAAATAAGAGCCAAATCAAGAGTACTTTAAACCGACGAACTTGTTTGAAAGGTTTAATGAGAATGAAAGAAGCGAAGGAGATATGCAAGGATCGTGGCAAGTGGAAGGACGTTGTCTTTGCCTACCCCTATGGGAATGAGGCGTGCTGCTATGTATGTATGTATGTTTTTCTTAATAAGGTTTTTAAATTTATAAAATGACATCTCGAGAACTTCATATGGGAGTTTTTGAGGAAATGTATACCTTAAATGAATTTTTAATTTTATTTAGCCTATTAGAATTTAAAACACATTACTTATGTTATATATGTTGTAATCATTTATTTATCTTGAAGCACGTTCAATTTTCTAATATGTACCTATAGGCAGTGAATATTTTAGCTGCTCTAAATGTTTCTCTTAGTGATTCTCTAGGAACCATTTTATAACTATTATATTCAAGTGTGTTCAGAGTTTAACAAATACTCATAACTTTACAGACAACGCTGGTATGTCAGTACTTCTACGTAAAGTTTATGCAAGCGTCCATGCGGTATTGATTGTCGTCCATTATCTCTGCATGGCTGCTAACATGGCAAAGTACTCCGACGAAGTCAACGAGCTCACTGCAAATACTATAACCGTCCTATTCTTTGCCCACTCGGTCATTAAATTAGCATTCTTTGCGATCACATCGAAAAACTTCTACAGGTAAGACATATTCTAAATGGTTTAATCATTTTTCGTGTAGAAATATTACAAGTGCTGCCAATACTATAACAGTCTCTTCATTGGTACTTTGATTATCTCATTTTCATTCTTTGCAAAGTCATCGTTATTTGTATTAACGTAGAGTCCAGTTGCAACAAGTTACTTATTAAACTGAACGATAACATTGTAACATTTGTAAAGCTTTGCCCTTTTCGTTATCTAGTTAGCATTCTTTGCCATTACATCGAAAGATTTCTATCAAAAGATGTTTCCATTTGATTATTAACTTACTCTTTTTTACCTAAATGTTATTTCTATCTCTGTATACTCCAGTGGCATTCAGTGACTGAACAAAAGGCAAGTGCACTTTGCAACGCTTCTGTTTGTTGCAAAGTACAAAATTCCAACTTACCTTTACTCAAAACTGAATTGGCCAGGAGCTTCCACCACTTTAAATGATTGTACCGTCTCACAATACAGCATCATTTTACGGCAGCTTCAAATTCTTGGAATACAATTCCACCGCCCTTTGGGCGCTTAAATTCAATTCAAAGTGTAAAAAAAAAACTATAAATTTCACTTGTTGAATTTACAACGTCAAAGAACTTCTGTCGTCATGCACACACAGTGAAAATTGCACACATAGATTACACTCGTCATGTCTTGCCCTTATTTATAATTATTTTTATTACCTTTGTTTTATTTACAGCTTAAGATACATTATGTAAAAAACTGTATTTTTTTCCCCCTCATGAACTCTTATCTTACTTGTTATTTATTCCACTCTTTATATTAACTACGGAGAATGGCGAATCAACTGGACAAGATCAGTTTTAAGTTGTCACTGACGTTTTCGATTTTCTAATTTTAATTTATATACATAATATACTCTTCTGGATACATCTATTGGCCCACCTTAGAGTTTAGGTTTCGACGGCCCCTACCGGATTATTATTGCTAGATTGAACAAAAACTATTGATGCAGTTTTAAACCTGGTACTTTTTTCCATCTTTTTCGATCATAATGTTTTAAATTTGAATTCAGAATACCACACGACATGGAGCTACGCCTAACAAGTCGGGTATGCGCCTTGATGAAGGCACTTGATTATTGAATAAAAAACATGTTCAATTTAATAAAGGTTTAATTTAATAACGCGTGTTGCCTCCATAGGCTTCTACCACAGCTCTCATACGATTAGGCATAGAGTTTATCAACCGCTCTATGAAATTTTGGGGGATCATCTCCCATTCCTCTTCTATGGCAGTTTTCAACACCTGCATCATCTGGGCAACTGGCTGAAGAGCCCTAACAAGTTTTTTTAGCTCGTCCCACATGTGCTCAATGGGGTTCATGTCTGGGCTTCAGGCTGGGCAGTCCATAACTGTGATGAAATCAAGTTTTTTTTAGTATTCGATTGTTTGTTAACAACGAACAGGCTCCAAATTGTCTTTTGTTTCTTTAAATTCAGTGTTCGAAATTCAAAAAAAGACTATTGAATAAAATTATGAATGTGCCAGGTTCAAAACTGCATAAAAACTTTTTGCTTGACCTAATACTAAATTTTAACTAGGACCAAACGAAGCTGAAAATGCAAGGTGGGCCAATAGATGTGTCGAGAAGTATATTTTCTATTCTTTTTAGTTTAAATGTCTTAGGTTAAGTTTTGTGTTCGTTCCGGCTTGTCGCTGAAAACTAGGGTTGGGTTAGTCCCCAATAATAGCTGAGCGCTATTCCCATTTTCGGCATCACATTCTTCTGCAACGACTATTTGTAAATAGTAAATTCGTACTATTGTGTAGGTTAAATATGCAGAAAAATGTAATTTCAGAAAATAAAAAGTTTTTTATTTATTTTTAAAAGTCACTGCTGACATAGTAACCTTTATATGCTTTGCCCCTTTCGTTTTCTTATTAGCATTCGAATCATTATATCGAAATATATCAACCAGAGAATTTTCTATTTGATTTGAATCGCTTAATCTTTTTTACCTTAATGTTATTTCTATCACTGTAGAGTCCAACTGCTGTCAGTGACTGAATAAAACTCACTGTTAACACAGTAACCTTTATATGCTTTGGCCCTTTCGGTATTCTGGCAGTACATCGAAATATTTCTACAACAGACGTTTCCATTTCATTACTTACTTAATATATTTTGGCTAACTGTTATTTCTTCCACTAAAAAGTCCAGTTACAGTTTGTGATTGCATCAAAATCACTATTATCACAGTAATTCTTATATGCTTTATCCCTTTGGTAATCAAATTAGAGTTTGCTGCCAACAAATCAAAATTTTCTATCAGAGATGTGTCTATTTGATTACTCACTTGAACTTTTTCACCTAAATGTTATATCTAGCACTGTAGAATCCAGTTCCAGTAAGTGGCTGACTAAAAGTCACTGATAACCTTTACCTGCTTTGCCTCTTTAGTTATTAACTGCATTCTTTGCTATCATATCGGGTTCTGCAAGATTGTTTTCATTTGATTCTTAGTTTACTTTTTGTTGAACCACAATTTCAACAAAAGCACATTAAGCAATCGTTAATGCAATAAACGTTAAGTTTTTTAGTCCTTTGGTTATTAAACCAGCATTCCTTGCTACTACATTAAAAACTTGAATTTATTACCATGGTTTTGCCAGAATTTTTGTTGTAGAAGAATCCAATTGTACTGAGTAAATGATTATTTTCGACGATTACTGTCTTTGTAAATAATTTGCCAGAATTTTACGCAAGATTTCATGTTAAATTAAGCAAAAAAAATTAGAAAAAATAAATGGAGGAGATAAAGACTGGATTCGGAATAAATTTGAATTAATTTCCAAGTAATTTATTTGCTCCTTTGTCGCAATAATACATTTCGTAAACAGGAACCGGGATTTTAAATTAGCCATGAATAATGAATAAAAAGGGCCTTTTCTTATTTAAATTAGTAACCGGAATGTTTATAAAAATATATGATTAATTTCTGAAAATTTTCAATTGCAGTAAATAAGAAATAATGTTTTCTACACTAATATTTGTAATTTTATATAATGTATAAGAGGAAAGATTTGTAATTTTGTACGTAACGAATAAACTCAAAAAGTACTGGACTGATTTTAATAATTCATTAGCCATAAAATGTCTTTCATCGCATACGCTGTGAAGAGTATTAATGATAGGTCAAAAAAATGTTCGACAATATTATAGAATATATCAATATCTACAAAAAACTTCGCGAGACCATATGTCTAACTATTGTAATTACGTCACTATAACTACTTTTTTACATTTAACAAATTGATAGAAATGCCGATCAAAATCAGACCGTGTTATCCATACCATTTATAAATTTTTATGCACATAAATAATTTAATATTCAAGACTGTCTCAATACCTGATGATGACTTTTTGAATTATTCAAATCGGATATTCCACTCAAAAGATATTTTGAAATTAAAATAAAAATACGTGCCGGCGGCGGCCGCCACGCAGCGCATCGAGTAATTAACTTGACGAGGGGCAGTCTGGGAGAAGGGGGTGCACCATTATGAACTAGGTTAGCTTACGCAGTGGACACAAGCGACATTGAATATTTCCAGTTTTTTTTAACACATTTTTATGCTTCACTTAAAAAGTTCTTTTTAGAGCTACTTAGTTTTAGTACTAGGAATCCGTTTATGTCTACCCGTGCGAAGCCGGGACGGACCGCTAGTCTTATTTAAATTATTAATTAAAATGTTTGAAAAAGTTTCCTAATCGGCTTTCTAAAAATGTCTAGGTATTTAAATTTCCAGAATGAAGATTCAAGGTATGGTAAAGGTAAGTAACTATTACGTACGTACCGGTAAGCGCAGCGTTGGTAGACCCCCCACCAGATGGACAGATGACCTGAAAAGGGTCGCCGGAAGCCGATGGTTGCAAACCGCACAAGACCGTGTATTGTGGAAATCCTTGGAGGAGACCTATGTCCAGCAGTGGACGTCCATCGGTTGAGATGATGATGATGAAGTAACGTCATACTGTTGGGCACAAGCTACTCGTAAGAGATTTCTAGAGCATAGACCCACAAGGCCACATACAAAATTGTTTCTATAAAACCTTATCATTTGAATTGCCATGAATAAAAAGTATAACTTAACACAGTTAATAAACTAACCTTACCGATCCTGGTAAGAGGTAATTTACCTCTTATGGTTTCTACACAGCGCTGTACCGAAATTAGATAGAGACGTGGGTAGAAGGTATATCTTTTCCTTAGCGGCATGTTCTAAGTGGTAGGGAATTACAGTTTGATCGCGTTAAGAGTGCAGTGAGTCATCATTCTATCCCCGATCCCTATCTAATCAAATATTTTTAAATTACAAAGACAACTTGAACTTGTTAATTGGTTGGTTTTATAGATTACGGGGCGGGGCTAGAATGATGACTCACTGCGGATTTAACGCGAATAAACTGTAGTAGGTAATTAGCCATGGATGATACATGGTGGCATTTAAAACCCGACGACATCTATTTAATGCTTATGTAACTTAGTCTGCCCGTTGGTAATCTACCACCGCTGAGAAGAAACCGGTAATAAATCATATCAAATCAAATCAAAATATCTTTATTCAAGTAGGCATATTACAGCACTTTTGAATCGTCAAATATTTTTTTTCTTTTCTTTTCCACACTCTAATTCTAATGTACGTCTGATGATGATACTCCAGAACGACTTAAAATCTAAAGTTACGAGGGTTCCTTCGC
>JACTOM010000911.1:390920-415714 GCA_015832385.1 Elymnias hypermnestra
GGATACAGGCATCCTCATTGGTTTTTAGAGCATAGACCCACCATGCTGCTGCTGCCCAAGTACACTCTCTATTCCTTCACTCTCATAGTCCGATGTGACGGTAATCCGACACAACCGGAGAGAGATCGGGCGCAGGACCGACGGCTTAACGTGCTCTCCGAGGCACGGGGGTGGATTGCACCGCCAACTTCCCAACTTCAGGCAAATATTGAGAAAATCTTAATACAAAACTCAATGTTGATTTTTTTGAATTGGCCCGACCCGGGACTCGAACCCAGGACCTCATGTCTGTAGTCGAACACGCTAACCACTAGACCAATGAGGTAGTCAATATAGAAGTATTTATAAAGAAATATATAAAAGTTATAATAACAAAATTATGTATTAAGGAAAGCTTTTAATTTCAACAAAAATGGCGCTAACAACTTTTCCAAATTAAGTAAAACAGCAGACAATGGCGGTTAAATGAGTTGAATTTTCTGTGGAGAATTAATTCTCACACAATTTTCTTTTTACAAAAGGAGCTGTAAATGGGAAATTATTCTCTCCGAGGATGCTTCGTAATATCTTTTATCTCGACGTTTCAGATCGTACTGTGATAGTGAAGATTAATTATAACTTTGGGGCTTATAAAGTTTTTTATGCATAGTGTTTTTGGTGAAAATTTGGGGAAATTCACTATTCACCGGATGGAATTGTCAGTCTAAATTATACTTGCCAATTGGGACGAGTTCAGAAATGTGGGATACTCAATTACTTATAGGATCGAAAATTTCTGAATTAGATTTAACATACACACATACGAGTACATAGCATCACGCCACATTTCCAAAGGAGTAGGCAGAGACCTGGCTTTGGTCCAGTAACGTTCACCGTGGTCTACCCCTTTCAACTTGACTCAAAAATCCATTTAGACAGTCTCCTTTCACTCATTCTCTCTACGTGTCCAAACCATCTAAGCCTACCTTTTCTCAACTTTAGTCACTACATCTGACTGCCTCGCTGGCGCAGTGGTGAGAGTATTCGCTTTGTTAACGGAGGTCCAGGAGGTATTTTCTAATTTGTCTGAGTCTGGACTGGTGGGAGGCTTCGGCCGTGGATAGTTACCAACCCTACCAGCAAGTAACGCCAAACAAAGAGATTTGTGTTCCGGTACGGATGCTGTGTAGAAACCGTAAGGGGTATAATCGCCTCTCAACAGATTAGCGCGCTTCCATCTTAGACTGTATCATCACTTACCAGCAGGTGAGATCACTGTAAAACGCTAATCTGTCAGCAATAAAAAAAATCTTCTTTTATACCACAACCTTCTCTTACCACACTATTTCTTATTTTGTCACTCAGTTTCAATCCACTCATACTTCTCGCCGCTCTCATCTTTACCGCATTTATTTTATTTTTGTGCTTCTTCTGCCAAACCCAACTTTTATTACCATACACGAGTGTTGGCACCAACAATCCTCCATGCACAGCCAGTCTGGCTCTATGAGACACCATCTGGCTATTCATAAAGGCGCGCAGAGCACCAATTTCACTTTCACATGCTCCGTCTTTTGTAAATTTAAATCCCAAGTATACAAATTCTTTCACCTCTTCCACTTGTTCCCCATCTATCAAAATATTGCCATTCATCATAGATGCGTGCGCGTGCATGAATGCGTGCGTGTACCAGCGGGAATTCGTGTTCATGTACTTGTGCGTGCCTGTTGGCGTACGTGTGCATGTTTATTTAGCATTCATACGACGTCAGGAAGACGGCAGTTTAATGTGGTTTCAATGTGCCGTGGCAACATCTAATGCCAGCATGAATAATCACCCAATAGGAGGAGACCAAAAAGCACTACGTGGCGGGACCTTGGAGAAGTTATACGCAGGCCACCCTGGTTTTAATGGAAAAATCCCAAATAACCCGAACTGTCCCCCGAAAAGATCGGGTATCTTATGAAGATTTCCCCTTCTATAAAAAAAGGCGTGCGTGTGCTTATACTATGGCAGTATGTCAAAGCACAGGTGCGTTTTCGTTTGTGTTTGCGTTTCCATGTGCGTATCCCCGTGCGTGTGCATCCGTATGTCCGTTTGCATTTGCGTGTATCTATGAGTGGGAGTTTTTGGGTATTGCTTCAACTGTGTATACCATAATTAAATCTAGGCTATACCAAAACTCCTAATCCCATATACCAAGCTCTCCTATCTAACTCCCGTACCGATAAATGGCGGTATATCCATTCTCCGTTGACCTAAATGTCACAGACTGATACCGGGCAGCAGCGTTATTGGTGCAAGAGGGTCAGCAATCACCAACCCGCCTGCCAAGCGTGGTGATTACTGGCAATACCACAGAAATAATAACGACAAGGCATCAACGGCCCCCAGTCCCCGGCAGCCCCGCTATTCCAAGCTCTGGCAGCGGTTTCGGTAAGGTGGACCGACGATATAAGGGAGATCGCCGGTAGCCGCTGGAACCAGGCGGCACAAGATCGGGCCTTGTTGGCATCATTTCGTGAGACCTCTGTCCAGCAGTGGACGTCCATGGGTTGAAGCGACGACGACGATATCAATTGATATAATTAAAAATTGGTAATTGTTATTCTTTTAAAATTCTTTAATTACTCGACCTTCTGGGTAATGCAGTGGATGTAGAAGATAGGAGTTTGTTCTCGCGCTCTAAGTTTAGATTTAAGGCTTATAATCATATTTACAATGTATTTTCGGTTTATTTATATAGGACTTTAGCTGTGTGGAACCAGTCCAACAGCCACCCGTTGTTCACGGAATCCGATGCGAGATACCATCAGCTTGCTCTCACCAAGATGAGAAGACTTCTATATTTCATCTCCGGAATGACAATATTTTCTGTTATCTGTAAGTAACAAATTCATTACTTCGAGCCATCTCATTTTTGTGATAGACATCGATTTACTCGTACATATATCTTATTGACGCTGGATTGCAAACACGTAGTAACCCACAAAATATTGTTTTACCAAAATTAACATCATTCAATCTGTTTAGCAACAAAATATAAATGTAATAACAAGAGAACGTGGTGGTATAAAAGAAGACGTAGTGACTAAAATTGAGAAAGGTATGCTTAGATGGTTTGGACATGTAGAGAGAATGAATGAAAGGAGACTGACAAAAAGGGTTTATGAGTCAAGAGTGAATGCGAAAGTTGGAAGGGGAAGGCAGACGTTCCTGGACCAAATCCAGGACATTTTAAATAACGGCCAGGTCAAGAGTACTCTAAACCGACGAACTTGTATGAAAGGTTTAATGAGAATGAAAGAAGCGAAGGAGATATGCAAGGATCGCGGCAAGTGGAAGGATGTTGTCTCTGCCTACCCCTGTCTGTAATGTGAAATAAACCTTTCAGAGCCACGATGGCAGATTCAAAACTATATCATGCACCACTTAAACAGAAACTTACGTGTTTGATTGTTAATTTCAATCTATCATTGTGCTTGTCTATGAAGGAAGATTTCGTGAGGAAACCTGCATATCCCGAGAGCAATTCAGATGTATGTGTAGCTTACTAACCAGCAGTGAAGCAGCGTGGTGGGTCTGTGGTCTAAAACCCTTTCCTATGAGTGAAGAAGCCTGTGCACCTTACCTATGTTTGTGCAGGGCAGTGTTTATTATATAAGATACGGTGCCCGATAAAGCCCTGGTGCAATCTGTGCTGTGCTACTGCATTCCGGTCTGGGGTGGTTCTGCAAAGACACATCTAATTACGCTGGAAAGGGCACAAAGATCATTGTTAAAAGTCCTGTTTTTTAAACCGTACCGATCGCCAACTTTCGAGTTACATAAGGCTTGTAAGATTCTTACAACTCGCCAATTGTATGTTTTATGTTGCATACTTAAAGTGCATCACAGTTTACCTCTTACCACTAACGACTTGGTAAAACGGAGGAATAACTCAGTCTGCCAGCTTCCTCAATGTAAAACTAAATTCAAACAAAAACAATATCTGTATCAATCTCGAATTTTATATAATAAACTCCATTACATATTAAAAATTTACCCAATGAAACGTACAGAAGTAAAACGATCCACCACACAATTTTTATTAACACTAAATTATATAAAAACCGAACATCTATTATTAGCAGCTTAATAAATAGTTAGTTTAAGGTTTAGTATATTTGAAAAAACGCAGACGCACACACACACCCACACACACACACACACACACACGCACCTAAATAAGTCTGAATAAAACAAATTGTAAAAATTATCGTTAAGATCTATTTTATTATATTATTTTTATAAGGTTCACATAAATATAGGTAATCGGAAACTTCTAGGCTGGGTTACAATCACTTTCTTTGGGGAATCTGTACGTTATTTGGTGGATAAGGAGACCAACGACACCCTGACGGAACCAGCTCCAAGGCTGCCACTCAAAGCTTGGTACCCATTCGATGCTATGGGTGGCACTATGTACATCGTTGCATT
Source organism: Elymnias hypermnestra (assembly GCA_015832385.1). NCBI lineage: Eukaryota > Metazoa > Arthropoda > Insecta > Lepidoptera > Nymphalidae > Elymnias > Elymnias hypermnestra. The sequence continues at coordinate 395,379 of JACTOM010000911.1, forward strand.
TGCATTTCAGGTAAAAACAACTGATATTAGCCCAATTTTTATATTATACTGATGGAACATTTGAAGCTTATCCCTTAGATTAAATCCAGTCATTTGCCCACGCTTATTAACGTAAATAACCGTCATCTGCCCGCCCCGCACGGACCTATTGCGTACATTGCTAAAGTGGCTCTTGGGACTTAAAAGTCCATGAAAGATTACCAAATGTTATGAATTTTATGTTTGTTAATAGTTAGATTATACAATGTTATCATTAGTTCTTTTAATTAAGACTCTGGTGTAACGTCACGTTGAGCTAAACTTTGAGATAGTGAAAAAAGTCCGTCTTGTATTTATAGGCTTATATCTTAAAAATTAAAGATGACCTCAAGGGTTTTCATGGTTATTCTCATCACGTAAATAATCAAAAACATAAATAATCGTTAGTAGACTAAAACAAAACGTGCTAATAATGGAAAAGTAGATGTTGCGTACAACTATATCGGGTTTTTGTTATAAAAAACTCCTTTTTTTTCAATTATTTGCGTTTTAAACAATAAAAAATAAAACCAGGAAAAGGTATCGTTATTACTTGAAAACTAATACATAGGGGAGTTAAAAAAATCATTAACACATTCTTAACTCATTACTATTTATATAATTTGTTAATAGATCTACTGGCTCCTGTTCGCAATGTCTATAGCCAATTTGATGGATGTAATGTTCTGTTCCTGGTTGATATTTGCTTGTGAACAACTGCAGCATTTGAAAGCGATTATGAAACCACTGATGGAGCTCAGTGCTTCGTTGGATACGTACAGACCGAACACTGCTGAACTATTTAAGGTTTCATCTACAGGTAAAAACAACATATATCAATCTCAATTTTAGACCCCAAGACGGTGATGGGGGTGAACGGCGGTGAAGATATCATCCCATTTAACGACGTAGATAATATAGGTAAGAAGCATCCTATTAACGTCTTACGCTTGTAGGAGAGAGGGTTTTTAGAGCATAGACCCGTCACGCTGAACTGTTGAGCCGGAAAGATCGCCTCGATCGGAAAGCCGGGTGCCTCGAGCGATTACTACCGCTCTTCAATCCCCTACCCGCGGCAGTAATGTCCTATACCTTACCCCAATGCTTCCCAAAACTCTCCTAATCCCATATACCAAGCTCTCCTGTCTAACTCCCATACCGATAAATGGCGGTATATCCATTCTCCGCTGACCTAAATGTCACAGACCGATAACGGGTAGCAGCTTTATCGGTGCGAGAGGGTCAGCACTGCGATCACCAATCCGCCTGCCAAGCGTGGTGATTACTGGCAAAACCACAAATGATGACGACAAGGCAGCAACGGCCTCCAGTCCCCGGCAGCCTCGTTATTCCAAGCTCTGGGCATCATTTCGTGAGACCTATGTCCAGCAATGGACGTCCATCGGTTGAAGCGACGCTGCTCTGTTGCATGTGATGGAAATCTGTCCGGACCAGAGAGAGATCACGTGCAGGACTGACGGCTTAACTTGCTGTCCGACAGACGGAGATGGAGCATACCGCCAACAATACAACCCTGGCAATATATCAATTTTGTTTTCCATCCCAGGGACTTCAGTCCAGGGCCCCATCGTCTGTAGCCAAACATGCTGACCATTAGACCAATGAGGTAGTCTAAGATAGTAAAGCAGGCAGGATACCTGGCTCTCAATGAAAACACTATAAAGAAAATACAAAATCTTATAATTTTCACTGAGAAAAACGCATTAATGTTACATAAGGTGTGAAAACACAGGGCGCAAAAAATTTGACATCGCGTGCATTGGGGAAACTATTGAAGATAGCACAAAAGAATGTTCTAGAATATTATAAAAACTAATAATATCTACAAAAAAGTCCGTAATACCATATGTCCAATTACTGTAGTTATGCCACTATAACTATTTATATATATTTTAAAAGTTAATAAAAGTGCCGGCAATAATCAAACAGTATTATTCATACCTCTGTATTAATCCTTATTTCATTAAATTAAAATACTTTTTAAATTATTAAAATCGGACATTCGATTCAAAAGATATAACGAATTTTAAAATGTCAATAACTGGCCCTTAACCTGAATGGGCCAGAAGTGTGGGACTCTGCGAGGGAGAAGACTTCGCAATACCCACTAAAACCCAGTGGAACCCTCTTCATCCGTAAGTGAGACACCAGAGATTCAGCTTGCGCATTCTTCCCTGGTGCCACAGATGAGTCCGACTGAGGACTCATGGAGGTGGGAGCAGGTGCACAAACACGGGCCGCCTAGTATCCCGCCTCCTTCGGCGGTGAGAGGGAGCGTCGACTCCTTTCTCTTTATCTCGCTCGTGGGCTTCCTTTAGCGAGGTTACAGTCTCGCAGAAGAGGGCCACTTCCGCCCAACATCTCTCACATGACAGCATCGCACCTACAATGCTCTCAAGCGAGAGTTCCCCGCCGATCAGCGCCACCAAGCAGGGCCGCTGAGGTCCCCATTCTGCTCATTCTGCCACAGTATGATGTGCTGAGTCGATAGCTGCACCACACTAACTGGTCCTGCGACTGGTAAGTTAGTTCATATTTTATTTGCCCGATCGACTATATATTTCGGATATTTCTTCGCAATATAGGTGTTCACTAAGAACGGTTTTGCCCTTATTGAGAGTGACAGCACTGGGAACGGATAGTGTTATAAATGTGGATAAAACTAAGTACTAATTATTACAGAAAAGTCGGAGAAAATTCCTGATCCAATTGACATGGATATTAGAGGTATATATTCCACTCAGCAAGACTTCGGTATGACACTGCGTGGTGCTGGAGGGAGATTGCAAACTTTTGGGGAGAATGGCAACAACCCCAATGGATTGACACAGAAACAGGAGATGTTAGCACGTTCAGCTATAAAGTATTGGGTGGAACGACACAAGCATATTGTAAGGTAAACACGCACAATTCTTCACGCTTTGGTCTGAGAAGAACCCATAATCATTTCAATTTTAATGTTATATTGCTCGTAGGTTAGCAGGCTACTCATATCCGAAAAATGCTTGAAGGATATGCAACTTTTCTCAAAAATTTCCTTTGCAAAGAGCATAATATAAAATGTTAAACAACAATGAGAACTTTAGACCCGACCGATTACTGTGCCAATTAGTTCTCACATTTAATACTCTTCTAGAAGCTAGTATGATCCCTAACGAATGGAAAGATTCCATCGTCATAAAGATACATAAGCCAGGAAAACCTAGTAACCTGGCCACCAGTTACAGGTCCATTAGTTTACTCAACACTTTGAGTAAAGTGTATGAGATAATAATTTTAAAAAGACTCAAGACTACGGTAGAGGCCATAAGACTCATCCCCGACGATGGGGCTTTTAGTTTAGGGGTAGACCCCAACACTCATGTGTACAACAAGTGAACCGCCTCACAGAGCACATTCTTGAAAACCACATCGAAGAATATTACACCGGTATCAACCACACTCGGTATCAACCACACTCGGTATCAACCACACTCGGTATCAACTACACCAGTGTAATATTCTTCAATGTGGCGAAAGCCTTCGACAAGGTGTGGCACACCGGCTTAATCTAGAAGCTGGATCACCTGCAAGTGCCAGATTTTTAATACAAGGCTATCTCTCCAACAGTTCCTTTAGATATCGCATCGAGGACACTCTCAGCGCGCCCTCTCAGAGCAGGAGTCCCCCAGGGCTCAGTGCTTTCACCACTCCTATACACTCTATACATCTGTGACTTCTCAAGCAAAGAGAGTGTACACTTTGCACAATTCGCGGTTGATACCCCTCTCTATACTCACGAAACACCAACCTAATCACCTTGAGACTCTAAAAAGCGGTTAATCGCATCGCCGATTGGTTCCGCAAATGGAGAATCGCGGTGAACCCTGATCAGTACAAAAGTGTAGCAGTACTTTTCATAGACATAAAGCAGATTTGAAATTACAAACTGCCAAACATTAATCTTTACGACATGGATATCCCATAGCGTAAAGAAGCTAAATATCTGGAAATAACCCTGGACAAAACCATGCACTTTAGCAATACCTGATCTGCAAGAACAGTAATATGTTACCTTGCCACAAGATGACACTTTAAAAAACTTGCAACCGCCCCATCATGTCATACGCCAGCGTCATTTTCCCATATGTGCCACAACGCACACTGGCCGGCTGCAGATACTTCAAAATAAATTCATGAGGATGGCCACGGGATGCCCCTGGTACTGGGCTTAGAACTCCCCACGATAGAGACATTTCAAAACACTCTCCGAAAATTATTTCGAGAGAGTCATTAATCATAGGAACCCGTTAGTGATTAACGCGTCCTCTTATTAGGGTCCTTTTCAACGGTCTAGGAGGAGAAGACCCAAATATCTCCTTAACGACCCCGATGAATAGATGACAATCGACAACCTACTTTATCAGGTCGGATCCGACACTAACACAGACGCTACACACCTACTCCGCCGGTGGAGTCGAGGTGTCCCATTTCTCACGTCACTCGGACGTGGATACCACCCACGCTCCCGGGGACCGTCTTGATCAGTTCTCAATGCCCGATATGACACATAACGTTGTTCCAAGCCCAGGCTATGTTTTGCAGGAGACGCCTTTGGAGCAGCGTTTCCGTTGTGAGCGAGACCTTTTCAGAGCTCGCACTCGAAAAGTGGCGGTTGTCATCCTTCTCTCCGGTTACGCTGTAACAGCTAATGACATTCCGAACAAAAAAAAATATAACTTTAGTGGTACCTGCCCAAGATAAGTGATTCTTGATAAGAATCCATATGTCTATCCATTGGGCCATAAACTACTACAAAATCTAGTTGATAAATTGAAATAATGTAATTTTTCCAGCTGGAGATTGAATCTGGGAACTTTTAACGCAATTCAAAAAATTACACAAGCGTAGTTATTCAAATATGTGAATTCTACTTTCAATTTAAGTCTGTATAAGATCAATCTGTATATCTTAAGAGTTCCATTTTTCCACTGAGGTTTTTTTTGGAGGATTTGATACCTGAATCTGTGCACATTATCGTAATATTATATATTAAAACTTTAAAATAAAAGCAAATTCCATGTTGTCTAAAATTTGAATTTAATTCATACATTATCGTTCAAAGTTTGATTTTGGTCGCATGCTTTGTTTAACATGTGTTTAATAACTCTTCTCCTATTACTGTTATAAAGTGGAACTATTTTCCGATCTCCCGTCATTTTTAATAGACTTCTAAAAAGGGGGAGGTTATCAATTCGTCTGTATATGTTTGTTACCTCATATCTCCCGACTGGGTTAACCGATCTTGATGATTTTGCTTTAAATGAAAGGTGGTGCTCGTCATAGGATCGCATTTTTTTAAACCAGTTCTGATGATGGCATCCATGAGAAAATAAGTCTTAAATTTGCGTAAGCATGTGCGCGACAAATGGACGAATAACTCAAGATCACGCCAACCGATTTCGATGATTCTTTTTTTATTAGAAAGAATATACTTTACGGGCTGGTTTGTCATAGTTTGGTAAGGTTTTGATGATGGAATCCATGACAAAGTGACAGAACTCCTCAATTCTTAGGAGCAAATCAACGATACTCAGCAGAATCTTCTATAGGCTATCCAGATATTTGAGTCGCCTCCGTAACTTCGGTATAGTCAAGTGCTAGTCGTAGTTAAATATGAAGATCAATGGAACTCCTCAACGGCTTACAGTAAGAGTGTGATTTTTGGCAAAATCTATAACTGTCTGTAATCAAATGCCAATGACCTTACGTTTGTTGCTGCATTGCAATATTTGAAAGGTGAATTATGTGTGAAGCGGTGGTATAAGGGTTTCGGGTTCGATCCCGGGTGTGGCGATATTAAAGTAAATTTAACTCGTAAAGTTGTTTCATTTAAACGGTGTCATCGCATATGAGAAACGCGTTTTAGGTGTACATATATTGAGACAAATTTGTTAGTTTACTTCAGATTCACTAAAAATCCGAAAATAAATAGAAATTTTAACAAAAAAAGAACCGCCTTCAAAACAAACTTACCAATACCTTAATATGCTCTAAAAACTAAGAAATAATTGCGTTTTTTTTTTGTAGTTTTCTTGGTATTCTTATATTTGGATTCATGTATTTGTAGACGGTTCTTTTTGGTTAAAATTTCTATTTATTTCGGAATACAACAGTTTAAGTTAAAGGACTTTTATAAAATCACTGGTCAATTGTTAATTTATAAAACATAACAGACTTTTAAAAGATGCAGGGTTTTGCTACATGTGTTGGATACGCATCTTAGAATGAGGAAGATGTTTTAGGGCCAAAAACTCAGTAACGAGATCATAATTAATGATTGACTATTGACGTGAGATTTAATACTATCTAGGAATCATGATCTATATGGGCAAATTCCAGTGGAACAGCTGGTTACTAATAAAACACAATTTTCAGATTAGTATCGTCAATAGGCGATACATATGGAACTGCTCTACTGTTTCATATGCTGGTATCTACCATCACGTTGACTTTATTGGCATATCAGGCTACTAAGGTAATAGCTGCTTTCAATAATATGAAAACATTACTACATTTGATAATTAGAAAGTGCTATATTTTAATTATTTTGCAGATCAATGGCTTAAACGTGTACGCATTCAGTACGGTTGGATATTTAGGATACACTCTGGGACAAGTGTTTCACTTTTGCATCTTCGGGAACAGACTCATTGAGGAGGTGACTTAATCATTTTCTTATAAAACATTGTGTAAATAGCGAAGAAGAAAGGTAGTCAATAATATTGACATAGATACATAACTACACCCTAATACATGGTTATTAGTAACCTGCTATTTAATAACATGCCCATATTTATATATATCGGAATCAAAAAAAGAGGAGACCATCAGAAGGAAACATTTATTATAAGATGAGAAATATATTTCTATATTAATGAAACTAGAATATGACTGTATTTCACAACAATAAATAAACGATAAATAGTTTGCTTATATAACAAAGGGAGAGGTCTGGTGAATTTATTATAGCAGTACTGGTTATCACAAAGACAATGGTCCCTCCCTGACGCAGTCAATAAGAACTCCGTACCAAACCTCCGTTCTCGGCTCCTTTTATAGCACCCCCCGTACGTTTCCGAACCGAGGCGATCTGAGACACGTGTCGTTAATGAGTCATCGCATTCTCTTTACATTTGACCATCCCACCACCCGTCACTTAATGAAATGTCAATATAATTCTAAAGTTTCAAGATGTCACATTATTATTAGTGTCAAAATATGTTGTTATTAAAATTTTAGTTTAGTTTATTCACCAGGAAGTCTCTGACGTTATAGAAACATTTTTTCTATACATTGAAAAAGTTAATAAAATTAAGTCATTTTATCCGAAGAAAAATTTTGATTTTAATTGTTTTTTTTTTATTGTAATAAGCTTTTAAAGGTAAAAAACACGATTACTCAAAAAATCATTATCAGTCGCATAATATCATATGCATTAAATTATTGCAAATAGTCACGTCCTACAGGGAAGACGTCAAATTACCAATAACCTTGTATAATATACAATATATGAATATACAAAGTATTAGGTGACCGTGTTCAAAAACCAAGTTAGATGATAGTACTAATGACATGATAGAATCATAATTTTTAAGTTTCTAATTGGCATTATTTATGCTCCATAACGTAAGTATGCAAAATGAAATGAAAGTTTCGTTAAAAAATATATTGCTTTACTAAAAATCAGCAATGAAACACAAACAGCTGACGCTCGGATCAACGAACACACGCGGCCAGCGCTTGTATAAAAGAAACGACTAACGCGCGATTGGGCTCGTAAGAAGAGTCAGAGTCCCTCAGCGGGCAATGGTGAGAGCTATGCTCGGGGTTTTCCTACGTGATCAAATCAGAAATGAGGAGTTCCGTAGGTGAACTAAAGTCACCGACGTAGCCTACCGAATTGCAAAGTTGAAGTCGCAATGGGCAGGGCACATAGTTCGCAGAACCGATGGACGTTGGGGCCCGAAGATGCTAGAGTGGCGGCCTCGCACCGGAAAACGCAGCGTCGGCAGACCCCCCCACTAGATGGACCGATGACATCAGGTGGGTCGCTGGCAGCCGCTGGATACAAGCGGGCCCATTGGAATTCATTCTTCTTCTTATTTGTTTCGCTCTTGGCAGAGCGTTCGTGAAGTAACGGAGTTGGCAGATGTTATGCGCATGACTACCGCTCGCCATTTTTCCCTGTTCGAGGTCATCCTGCTGCATTCGTTCAATGAACCTCCCAGTGCAGATTTGATTTGGTCGGTCCATCGAGTGGGTGACCTCCCACGCGGTCTGATGCCTTCCACTTTTCCTTGAACGACAAAGCGTTCAATGGACTGGTTGTCACGCCGAAAAACTTGTCCGAAGAATGTCAGAATGCGAGATTGTACTAGTGAGAATAGACGCTGTTTGATGCAGAGTTCATGAAGTATCGAGACGTTTGTTCGAAACTCGGTCCAGGAAACTCCAAGCATTCTTCTCCAGCACCACATTTCTAGAGCATGCGATTAATCTTTAAACCAAACTCTCGGCTAACTCTTTCCATCCTCGGTAGCAGTCCTTCCATGCTTTCTGCACTTGTTGCAAACATGGTATGGAATTCATTATGAGAGACCTTTGTCCAGCAGTGGACGTCCATTGGTTGAGACGACGAAGTTGAGCGAAAGTGCGAAAAACTGCCGCACCGCGGCCGTGCGTTCGTTGACCCAAGAGTCAGCTTTTTTGTGTATCATTGTTAGTTTTTTTTTTAGTTAAAAATGTATTTTTTACTAAATTCTTTCCGTTCCATTATTAAAGGTGTCATTAGTACTATTGTCTGTCTCTATTTTCGGGAACGGTCTTGTATACATATAATGTCGTCAAATGTTAACACTGCTACATGAGGTAGTGCTTTTTTGTCAGATTTTTAAACGTCGCTGACTTTTTTACCTATATTATAAGATAAAATGATTGACTTTTTTCACAGAGCTCTTCAGTAATGGAAGCAGCGTACTCCTGTCAGTGGTACGACGGCTCTGAGGAGGCGAAAACTTTTGTGCAGATCGTTTGTCAGCAATGTCAGAAAGCCATGAGTATTTCCGGAGCAAAATTCTTCACCGTATCCCTCGACTTGTTTGCATCCGTAAGTGTTTTTCTGTTACTGTAATAAAATATCGCTTGTTGAAATTTACTGAACTTTTTCCAAAATATCTATAATTTTATTTTTAATTTTCATATCATGTGTGTGTGTCATATCATGTTCTGTATGTATATATCTTGTGGAGATAAATAACCCTTAGATTGTCCGGCCGCATTTTTTATTGGCCCCCGTAAATGGCTCGCGTTTTTTAACGGAAATAACTGTCGCTTGCCCCGCGGATCGAATGTCTAAAGTGACTCTAGGGAAATGTTCATAAAAGACTACCAAATGTTATAAAATTTATGTTTGCTAATAGTTAAACTATATGATGTTATCTTTTGTTTATTAAATGAACACTCTGGTAAAGCGTCATGTTGCGTTAAACTTTGAGATAGTGTTAAAAGTCCGTCTTGTATTTATGGGCTCATATCTTAAAAATTAAAACTTAACTCAATGGTTTTCATTGTTATTCACATCACTTATATAATCAAAAACATCAATATTGACTAATTAACACTCACACTTTATAAAATACCTCAAAAAGCTTAACGACCTTCGTCGCGACACACGCACCGTCAGTAACGGTCACTTTGTAACTAAGTTAATTTTTGTTTTTTCTATTGTCTGGTGTTATCTCTACGCATATTTTGTTACGACAACTATCGAGAAGCGAAACACATAATACATGGTTTATATTTATGTTTGCCCGAGTTGACACAGAACTAGTGGAACGTGTAGTTGACACGGGCAATCTAAGGCATAAAACTGTTATCTGTCTATGTATCTAGGTTTTATCTTTGAGCCTGCCATTGTTAGGTGGACAGGCCCAGAATTGAATAATAATAATAAGTGAGTATTGGCTTGCATATGAGTGTGTTAATGAGAGTGTGTATGTGTGTGTGTTGTGGTGATAAATATTATAAAACAAACCTAATTGTCTTCAGTTTCGTCAAAATTAAAGGCAAATATATTTTTAATACAATTTTCTTAGCTTTTTGTTAAAGAATTGAAGTTTACAATGAGGTTTCGTCAAATATAGTCGTATTCACATTTTTTTATTGCAAACACGTTAGCACTTGACTGTAATCTCATTTGATTTAATACAGTCTATTCATAACACAGTCTATTCTGGATGATCGCTGTACTGGTACGAGGTAATATAATTTTAGAGAAATATAACTCTACCTACAATCAAAAGTGATATTGAAAGGAGAGTGAATGCAGGGAATATGATAAATGGTGCTCTGCACGCTTTATGAATAGCCAGATGGGGTCTCAAAGGGCCAGACTGTCTGTGCATGGAGGAGTGGAAGTTGGGTATGGCAGAAGAAGCATAAAAGTAAAATAAATGCTGTAGAGATGAGAGCTTTGAGAAGTATGTGTGGATTAAAGCTGATTGACAGAGTAAGAAATAGTGTGATAAGAGAACTTTGTCGTATAAAAGAAGATGTTGTGACTAAAATGGAGAAAGGTATACTTAGAGGGTTTAGGCACGTAGATAGAATGGATGAAAGGAGACTGACAAAAAGGATTTATGAGTCAAGAGTGAATGCGAAACTTGGAAGGGGAATGCCAAGGCGAACGTTCCTGGACCAAATCTAGGACATTTTAAATAACGGCCAGGTCAAGAGTACTCTAAACCGACGAACTTGTATGAAAGGTTTAATGAGAAGGAAAGAAGCGAAGGAGATATGCAAGGATCGTGGCAAGTGGAAGGATGTTGTCTCTGCCTACCCCTATGGGAATGAGGCGTAATGCTATGTATGTATATTTAAGTTTTTTAATGGATCTTTTGCTAAATTTATCAGTCTTTCCTCGTATAATGTGCCTCTATTTGTATAATCTGTATATCCAAATCGGAAATCGTTTAAAGAGATTAAGCACTGTGCACGTCAGTCCCTGTACTGCGGATTGTAAACACGAAGATTTATCGTTTTAAGTAACAAACAAGCGGGTTTCTTCCCACTCTAGTTTACAAAGGCGTATCCTTGATTGATTGTTTGGCGGCTTCTGAAACGTTTTCTCATTTTATCGCTTCTATTTATTACTATATATATACTTTACTATCCATTACATTACAGACACAATGATAGAATAACATAATGTTTATAAAAAACACCAACTAACAACTTCTATTCTCTTCTCCCTTTTTAAATACATACTAAAAATTACTTCACTGTTTGAATTTATACAATTTAGAACTATTTATTTACTTTACTTTCTAAACAACCACATCATAAAGCAGCACGAGACACTATGATCACACAATTGTTCAGCTGGCTAAAGTTACCTCGTATTGTATAACGTTTCGTAATATAATTTATAGTCTAACATATAATATAAAAAAATTTAGTCATTCTGCATTTACTGTTAGAGAAGTTAGACAAATACACTGATATTGACTCTGAGAAAATTTAACATAATTGTTATGGAATAAAAAGGCGGAAACTATATTTACTTTACAAAAAAGAACAATGTGCTATATATCAATTAGGATCACGTGCTGTTTTATAGAAAAAGTGAGAGAAACTTAATTAAATAATAACTCTCACTTACTCGGTAAAAAGACCGAGATACGCAATTTGAATAGAAGATATAATAACAAACTTGTAATGCCATATTTTAGGGTGACTAAGATTCAGAAATCAATATTCGGGATAAGCATACGTATCATCAATAAGATACCGCAAACAGTTTTGAAATTGTCTCCACATAATTTTAAAATAATTACTTGCATCATCTGCTAACAGGAGATGGTAAATATTATGAATGAAAGGAAAGAACTGAAAGTGAATGTAAACAAAACGAAAGTTAAGCTTTTTGAAAAGGATGAATCTATGGTGAATGGCAATATTTTGATAGATGGGGAACAAGAGGAAGAGGTGAAAGAATTTCTATACTTGGGATCTAAATTTACAAAAGATGGAACATGTGAAAGTGATATTGAAAAAAGTGAATGCATGGAATATGGTAAAGGGCCAGACTGGCTGTGCATGCGGGAGTGTTGGTGCCAACACTTATGTATGGTAGAGAAAGTTTGGTATGGTAGAAGAATCACAAAAGTAAAACAAATGCGGTAGAGATGAGAGCGTTTAGAAGTATGAGTGGATTAAACTTGAGTGACAAAGTAAGAAATAGTGTAGTAAGAGAACGTTGTAATATAAAAGAAGATGTAGGGCCTAAAATTGAGAAAGGTATGCTTAGATGGTTTGGGCACGTAGAGAGAATGAATGTGAAAGTTGGAAGGGGAAGACCAAGGCGAACGTTCCTGGACCAAATCCAGGTTCATAATGGCCAGGTCCAGACTACTCTAAACCGACGAACTTGTATGAAAGGTTTAATGAGAATGAAAGAAGCGAAGGTGATATGCAAGGATCGTGGCAAGTGTGTCCAAAATAGCCTTTTACAAAAGGCATATCATGACGCTGAAGGTTATTTAGGCGATAGAAATGTTTGGACTTGATTCCAGATACACAGAAGCTGAGTTTCATTTAACTAACACCATTTTTTAGATGAAAGTATTTTGGATTTTTAACCATATATAACGTTACTCTCATTTTAATGCTTGCGGGCCGCACTGCAGTGGCTAACGGGTTTCTAATTGTCGACCCCTAATCTAAAACCATTTCAGCTATATTAGCTTCCTAATGGGCCTGTTGTGGATACTTGTAAATGATTTCAAAGTTTGTTGTGGACGTAGGTACAACCAATTTTTGAAGTGAAACTTCTTTAGGCGCATGAGGGAAAATTTTTTAAGGATGAAACGCGTGTTTAGCGTCACGAAGATTTGCAGTGTTTTTTATGCTAATTCGTTGAAGGTTAGGTAGTTTTAATATTTATCAATAACGTGGCATTTTAATTTGTCACTCGTCATATAATAATTTAATATACTGTTTTTCATAAAATATATACGTCGGAGTGCAATAGTCTGTGGAACGCTGGCGCCATCTGTCTATCGGGGTGGGCCAGAGTCAATAGTGACAATCCGACGCGCGTCTCTCCAGTTCTCGGGTGACGGTCCGCCAGAGCGGTCGACTATTGAAAACTGTCGCGTTCCTAACTATTATTGCTAATGTGTTTGTTTAAATTGTTATCGAGAATTGGACATTATTATCTGAATTAATAAAGTGTTTGATTGCACCAACATTACCCACCACGCCCACTGTATGGAAACTGAATTATGGATTCCACTAATGACGATATCGGCGGAGAACCCTACGCCCCTATGCTTTATGCTTCCTTCTCTCTTATTCTCCGACATGTATTAAATAAATTCTCTTTTCTATATTTTAAATTGAAAAACAAAATTTTATAAATAATTCCTAATATTGATAAAAAAACACATGTTTTTATTTACAATTCGTTGTTTAAGATTATTTGTATTCATTTTTGACACTTTACATTTTAATGATAATTAATTTCCTAACATATTTTCCTTTTTACTTCCCTCTAAATCTCGGAAATCTAAAGTTTTAGATTTGTATAAAATATAAACAAGACCTAAAAATAAATTAAACTAATATGATATTGTAATGGTGATGGTAACAAAAAGACAAAATACTCGACTGAGTTTCTTGTGGGCTCTTCTCAGATCTTGAGTCTTCTTGAGTACCATCATCATACATACATTAGAACTAGAGCGTGGAAAAGAAAATAATATATTATTTGATGATTCAAAAGTGCTGTAATAAGCCTACTCGAATAAATCGTTTGCCAACAGAAGTTTCACTTCTGATATATGTAATTTGTACGCTGCACTTTTAAATTTATTACTTTATATAGATAGATTGTTCGCGCCAGATGGTGCTAGGTATAGGTGCTCTGTGAGCATAGTGAATCTGTGGCTGTTAGAAGCATCTGAAAACTGTCAAACCGCGAAGTTTGGAGACGGGCGCAAAAATTGGGTTTTTATGTAATTTGAGGGGAAGTGCGGAATCCCACGCGTTTAATTGGTTCGTGGGGTCAGCGGAAACCCTATCCTCGCGTTTTGCAGGCTCTCGTTGCCCCCTTGTGAAAGGTGGCGAGTCATAACGCGGCTAAGTTAGCTCGCCCACATGTTGGCCACAATAGTCCTCCTGTGGATTAAGGAATGGAAGAGCGAACCAGCGTCACCGACGACGGTCTTTCCGCGGCGCTTTGGCAGGTTACACACTCAAATTCCACAAACACTTACAGTACACATCTCACATGAACAGACACCTGCCGGAGTCGACGTCGTCGAGTAGAGACAAGGTAGGTGCGTAACCCCAGTAACTGTCCAATCCCTCTGGAATTTCTAGTATAATTTCTCCTCCCGCCGTTTACGGTGTTCGAGGCTGCCCTCACCACTATGGGCCCTTGGTAGCTCTCATGACCTGGTCACGTACGGCGTGAACATAGGTTATTCAAGATTAAATTAATTATTTTGATTTCAGGTGCTCGGTGCAGTTGTAACCTATTTCATGGTATTGGTACAGTTGAAGTAAACAGACGTCGTTTATTACATCCTCATAATGTCGTATCTCGTTTTATCTTATTTATTAATAAATTTGAACACAATTTTTCTTATAGTCATTAAAGTATTAGTGAAAATTGTTAGTTTCATTTCAATTTTAATCCATGCACAAAATTCCTGTTGCGATGTGTGCTACTAAAAAGGGATTGTCCCATATTCGCTTGAAATTGTGGTGATAAGAGTAACATAGTTAAAGATTAGGTGTTTGAATGTTTGTTGTTTAATTATTCAAAATCTATTTTCAATTTTATATACAGATAGTTTATAACCTTGATATATGGAATATGGTAAATGGTGCTCTGCACGCCTTTATGAAAAGCCAGATGGTGTCTCAAAGGGCTAGACTGGCAGTGCATGCTGGAGTGTTGGTGCCAACACTTATGTATGGTAGTGAAAGTTGGGTATGGCAGAAGAATCACAAAAGTAAAATAAATGCGGTAGAGATGAGAGCGTTGAGAAGCATGAGTGGATTAAAACTGAGTGACAGAGTAAGAAATAGTGTGATAAGAGAACGTTGTGGTATAAAAGAAGACGTAGTGACTAAAATTGAGAAAGGTATGCTTAGATGGTTTGGGCATGTAGAGAGAATGAATGAAAGGAGACTGACAAAAAGGATTTATGAGTCAAGAGTGAATGCGAAAGTTGGAAGGGGAAGACCAAGGCGAACGTTCCTGGACCAAATCCAGGACATTTTAAATAACGGCCAGGTCAAGAGTACTCTAAACCGACGAACTTGTATAAAAGGTTTAATGAGAATGAAAGAAGCGAAGGAGTTATGCAAGGATCGTGGCAAGTGGAAGGATGTTGTCTCTGCCTACCCCTATGGGAATGAGGCGTGATGCTATGTATGTATAACCTTGATTACCAAATAGAATAGTGTTTATCCCCGTAAATAGTCTAATTTAATGTACAAGTTATATAGTGGTCGCTGAAGCAGTAATGGTTATTCGCCTTAACTATTTCTCTCTATAATTCTGAAGTTGACGCAGACCAAGTCGCTGACGGAAACTAGTTGATAAGAAAAAGGTTATATATAGTAGTTTATATAATCTGACACATTTTATCAAGACCTAAAACGAAAATAAATGTCCCGATATAATTTCCTATCTGATGACATCTGATAAAGATCTTATTGTGTGACATAATTCAAGTATTTTCTGTTTATTGAAATAGCAAAAGAATTCAGAGATTAACAATCTATACTAGTTGGCGCCAGAGACTTCTTCTGTTAGTAAGTAATTAAGTAGCAGTCCATTAACGTCCCACTACTGGGGACAGGCCTCCTTCCTTCGAAGACAAAGGGTTTTTAGAGCATAGACCCACCGCGCTGCTCCACTGCGGATTGGCAGGCATAGTACACAAGTGAACTCTATTCCTTCACTCTCATAGTCCGATGTGATGGGAATCCGACACGACCGGAGAGAGATCAGGCGTAGGACCGACGGCTTAACGTGCTCTCCGAGGCATGAGTGTGGATCACACCGCCAACTTCTCAACTTCGGGCAAATATTGAGAAAAGTTCTGTTAAGAGTTTATTATATATGATATAATACTTTATAGACGACTCTTCGCATCTTGTATAACGTTCAAATATCGTACTCGCAGTTTTTATCACCTCCGCCTGAATTACAATTGAACTCATCAGAGCATTTTGAAGACAAACACTTGCTATATGCAAATTTCTATCTACGAGGCGTAATGTCATAAGACAAGACGGAGAAGGCGGAGCAGTCGAGGTAGGTGGAAGCGATTGCTTACTTGAAGAAGTTGGGGAAGAAATGGAGTAGCCTAAGATACTAGACTTCCTAGGAGATGGTTTAGATTGAAGAGGTTCTGCAAAGGTAAAACGGAACTATAGCGCGCAAACTTCCTCTTACGGCCTTTTCAAGAGATCAGATCCATTGAACAACGTTCACATCGCTGTTGGTCGCGATGGTTTGTCAATCGTGTGTTTCTATCTTTATCATTATCTGATATTGGAGCAACGATTGATTTTAGTTGGTAAGAGTTCGGCATAACGTCTGACAGTCATGCGGTGGGTATCAGTGAGGGTTTCTGCAAAAAATATTGCCTCAGTTGCAGTTTACCGACCAATATGACTAGACAAATATATAGAAAATATATATATGTTAATAGTTAGAATCATCTGATGCTGAATAAGATTCATTGTAATTACAACATATTATTTGCGTTGCAGAATCATTTCATTAATGCAGTAGTTCTCTTAATTTCCAAGATATATACACGACAAATTATCCGTTTTGGGCTATTTCGCAGAGTATAATTACGGTTAGGGCAATACGAGGGTACCGTACAGTATCTTGGAAGGCAGCGGCTCTTGTGGCTGGCGATCCTTCGTGGGAGCTATGGGCGGAAGTCCTTGCAGCTGTCCATTGGCATAGGGCAGCTGCGAGGACTCAAGGTCTGCGGTCTGATGTCGATGTGGCCCGTAGGATCAGGATCCTAGCCGACCAGGCTGTGATTCAGAAGTGGAAAGAGGACCTCGGGTCTCCAGTGGCGATCGTGGCCACAATGGAAGAGATTCGTCCTCATAATGGCCGGGGGCACGGGACGCTTTCCTACAGACTGGTACAGATTCTGACCGGGCATGATTGTTTCGGATAGTACTTGCACCAAATCGACCAAGAGGAGTCATGAGTGTGGTGCAACTATTAACTCAGCAAACCAGACAGTGGCAGAATGCGCAGACTGGGGACCTTAGCGTCACCTCTTGCGGGGATCTCTCGCTTCGGAGCATTATAGGCGCAATGCTCTCCAGTAAGAGGTGTTGGGCGGATACAGCCTTCTTCTACGAGACCGTAGTCTCGGTAAGGAGGCCCGCGAACGAGAGAGGGAGAATGCAGTAGATGCTCCCTCTCGCCGCCGAAGAAGGCGGGATTCTAGGCGGCGCATGTTTGCGCATCGGCTCCCGCTTCCGATAATCCTCAGTTGGACTCATCCGATAAACCAGGTAGGAATGCGCAAGCTGATCCTCTGGTGTCTCACTCACGGATGAAGAGGGTTCCGCTGGGTTTTAGTGGGTATTCCGTGCTCTCCTCCCTCGCAGAGTCCCACACTCCCAAGCTACGTCTCGGGGTTAGTGCGTAAATACATTTCCTAACGAAAAGAAGGTCCTATTTATTGGTTCTTCTTCTCTTCTTTGTTGTCCAAATTGTACCAAACTGCAGTGGTACCTCAATTCACGTTTCTGTAATTAACTCTTTCTTTGCATCTTCTTCGTTCTATGACTGCTGCTCATATTTGGGCTGCCTCAGCCAGGGAAGTTCAACGTTTTAATGGAGTAGTTCTGGGACATGTTAATATATTTACTGCGTATGTTAGGAAACTTTTGAAATGATAAAGATCAGAGTCTTCAATCTTCAGTCAATTGATAGTGAAATATCGACTCATTTGATCTAGAATTGAGATATTTATAAACTCTGTAGCTGTTTTTCGTATATCGTATTTGGAGTTTCCATCATTGTACTCGATACCATCTAACTGTTAAAGATTATATTGAACTGATAAAACAATCTATCTTGCACACGTGTCAAAAAATTAAAATGTAATATACATATCGACGCTGGAAAGCGAATGCGTAGTAAACAGAAATATGTTCATTGGAATTGTAAATCTTTTTATAACACCAGAAAAGAAAAAGAAAATGTAACTGCCGCATTTATCGATTAGAGTTGTTATTGTTATAGGTGATCCTAAAGCTTTTTTAAATTAATATTTTGTAGTCTACTACGATTACAGCCATTTTCCTTTTTAAAGAGAAACGCGATCTCATATTCTAAGATTTGATGATGAGCTGCAAAAAGGTAATTTATGTCTCAATTATTTCTACACACAATTTTTTTGGTAAAGTAATTAACAGCCCAGTAACGTCCCACAGCTGGGCACAAGCCTTCCCAGTCATAAGACAGAGGTTTTAAGAAGATTGTCTCACGAGGCTGTTCTACTGCGAGGCATAGTACACATATCACTCTCTATTACTTCTCTTTTATAGTGGGATGTGTTGGCAATCCAACACTCGCTGAGAGAGATCAGGCGCTGGACTGATAGCTTCACATGCTCTCCAAGGCACGAGGGTGGAGCACACCAGCAACAACAAAACACAGGGCAAATACTGAGAGAATCTTAATAGAAAACTCAAACCCAGGACCATGTTTTTTTTATTCCTGACTGTGCTGGTAAGTGATGGTACAGTCTAAGATGGAAGCGCGCTATTCTGTAATTGTAT
Source organism: Elymnias hypermnestra (assembly GCA_015832385.1). Lineage (NCBI taxonomy): Eukaryota > Metazoa > Arthropoda > Insecta > Lepidoptera > Nymphalidae > Elymnias > Elymnias hypermnestra. The sequence continues at coordinate 414,303 of JACTOM010000911.1, forward strand.
CGTAATTGTTATTTTCGCTTACATGTATTCTGCTCACAATTTGAATAAACGTTTCTTTCTTTCTTTCTTTCTTTCTTTCTTTCTGTTAAGAGGCGATATACTCGTGACGGTTTCTACACAGCATCGCACCCGAACCCAAATCTCTTTGTTTGGCGGTACGTTTTTGCTGGTAGGGTGGTAACTAGCCACGGCTGAAGTCTCCCACGAGTCCAGAATCAGACAAATTAGAAAATACAATTTCCTAACTTCGTCCTACCGGGGATCTAACCCGGGACCTCTGCTAGCAAAGCGAATACTTGCACCACTGCGCCAGCGAAGCCGTCAAATGTCTGAAGCCGAAGTAGCTAATCACTAGACCAGTGAGACAGGCATTTACAGGTCAGTATCTATATATTAATACGTGAAGCAATAACTTCATGCACCTTTTTACGAAACTCGTGTGGATGAAAAACTATGAAATTTTCCACACTTACATTTTAAATAGAGAAGGAATGCACAATTATAAAATTATGCATAAAAAATACATTAAATCAATATAAAATACATCACACACACGGATATAGAATAAAGTCCTTTTCATGAAAGAAGTTCCCCAGAAGCGTGACCTAATGTTGCCATTTATGAGTGAAAAATTTACATATGTAATTTATGAAATAATACTATTTCTAACAAGAAAATTGTTACAATTTTTTATTCAGAGTTTTATTGAACAATTGTGATCAGTGGCCATAGGAACATCACTGTCTGAAGAGTAGATGGAAACAGAATCAAATTCTGTTTCAGTATCACTAGCCGTAAATATAATTATTCGGTCCATCTCTTCATCCATAAGGCCGTAATTTTTTTTAATATTCCTCCTCTAAATGTTTGATATACGAGCACTGAGTTGTCCAATCTTCTGCCACAATAGAATTGTTTATTTCATTACACAAACTATATAAAAGACAGTGTTGAGATCTCTTAGTAAGCACGATAGTACCTGTGTCAAGAGCTCTCGCTCTTCCATAACTAGAACAAAATAAACAAAATGCTATATATAAAAGGAAAACTATTAAAACAAAAAACTAAAACGAAAGTGTACATAGACTGCCTCATTGGTCTAGTGGTTAGCATGTTCGACTACAGACATGAGGTCCTGGGTTCGAGTCCCGGGTCGGGCCAATCCAAAAATGGATATTGAGTTTTCTATTAAGATTTTCTCAATATTTGCCCGAAGTTGGGAAGTTGGCGGTGTGATTCACCCCCGTGCCTCGGAGAGCACGTTAAGCCGTCGGTCCTGCGCCTGATCTCTCTCCGCGGTCGTGTCGGATTGCCGTCATGTCGGAATATGAGAGTGAAGGAATAGAGAGTGCACTTGTGTACTATACCTGCCAATCCGCAGTGGAGCAGCGTGGTGGGTCTATGCTCTAAAA